>CM046879.1:149850515-149936192 GCA_025667525.1 Glebionis coronaria | reverse complement strand
TAATGAATAACGTACCGTTAAGCACACAAGCAAGTAGAACAGAACTAAGAAGACAAAAGAAAGCTTTGAAGAATTCTTCATACCCAATTGCTTTAAGTTGATTGGAATACAAGTTATTACGTTATAATAATAATCGTTTTTATATTGTAAGAGGTCCATGAACTATGCAATACAACGTCATGCCGTTTGTATGAATACAAGATATTTACGTTTCACTCACGTCAAATATATCTTAGTTCACATGTTACGACATCAATTAAACATGTTGGAGTATTTTGTATCTTTAGTACTAGTGGACCCTTGCCAAATTCAGAGTTGCTTTTTGTATGTTTTCAAAGCCAAAATTGTTTTTAATGAAACAAACTCGGAGGTGCTTTATATCGTTCGGTTATTGTACTGTATTAGCTTAAACTTGCAAAAATGAGAAGTCATCTTAACCATTGATTATCAATTAACATGAGTTTTATTTTATATTACACACAAAACAATAATTCTTATACATAAAATGGATATGAAACCACTAAATATTTGATACGTAAATATTTATACCTGACACATATGATACATAGTTTTGCTTCATAAAAATATTATTAACATGAATAATCATTTTATTTGAAAATTAAGTAATACACAATTACAAAGTACATTCGAGTTGACAATCAACTGCTAAATGGTGATACACGAGAAATTAGTAATATTAAAAATATGAACCAATTACTCGTACATGAAATAAAAGTTCCAAACAATTCCTACACGAACCAACAACTCATAAACGAAACAAAGCTAATTAATAAATGTGACATTTACCCATTTTTTATTACTTCTCTTTTAACAACTTTAAGCACCTATACCATATTATCTAAATTCTATATATGTATATATATATATATATATATATATATATATATATATATATATATATATATATATATATATATATATATATATATCAAATCAAATCAAATTAAATCAAATCAAATCAAATCAAATTAAATCAAATCAAATCAAATCAAATCAAAAACCCTTATATAGGAAGGATGGTGAAACAATTCCTTAAATACAAAATTATATAAAAATGACACATGTAATCCATCAAAAGATTTCCATAAAATGCTTCAAAAATAAAATAGGAATTACAAATGATGCCTTAAATAGAAAATTCTATAAAAATTTATATAGGAATTAAAATGATGCCTTAAATACAAAAATATATAAAGATATATAAGGAAGGATGGTGAAACAATGCCTTAAATACAAAATTCTATAAAAATGATTCCTTAAAGTACTTCAAAAATAAAATAGAAATTACAAATGATGCCTTAAATTCAAAAATTCTATAATAAATATATAGGAATTATAAATTATGTCTTAAATACAAAATTCTATAAAAATATATAAGGACAGATGGTGAAATAATGCCTTAAATACAAAATTCTATAAAAAATGATTACATAAAATGCTTCAAAAATAAAATAGGAATTACAAATAATGACTTAAATACAAAATTCTATAAAAATATATATAAGAATTATAAATTATGCCTTAAATACAAAATTCTATAAAATTATATATGGAAGGATGGTGAAACAATGCCAAAAATACAAAATTCTATAAAAAATGATTCTATAAAATGCTTCAAAAATAAAATAGGAATTACAAATGATGCCTTAAATACAAAATTCTATAAAAATATACATAGGAATTATAAATGATGCCTTAAATACAAAATTCTATAAAAATATATACGGAAGGATGGTGAAACAATGCCTTAAATAAAAAATTCTATAAAAATGATTCCATAAAATGCTTCAAAAATAAAATAGGTATTACAAATGATGTCTTAAATACAAAATTCTATAAAAATATATATAGGAATTACAAATGATAACTTAAATACAAAATTCTATAAAAATATATAAGGAATGAAGGTGAAATAATGTCTTAAATACAAAATTCTATAAAAATGATTCCAAAATATTTCAAAAATAAAATAGGAATTAAAAATGATGCCTTAAATACAAAATTCTATAAAAATATATATTGGAATTACAAATGATGCCATAAATACAAAATTCTATAAAATATGTAAGGAATGATAGTTAAACAATGCCTTAAATATAAAATTCTATAAAAATGCACAACAATAATATTAATTTCAAAAAATTTAATGTAAAAACGTTATTCATAACATTAACATGTACAAAATTTATTACCTCATAAAAATTAAAAAATATATAAAATATTTATATATTAAAATTCTAAAAAAAATTAATGTAACAAACTTATTCATACCGTTAACGTATGCAAATTCAATTAACTCATTATATTCTTAAATAAATAAAATATCTTAAACTACGTTATTTTTGTCTATTCTATGCTACATTATTAAAATATCAATGTCATAACTAACACTACATATACTAAACTTCTAATACAAACACACATAAATTCAATTTTCATTAAAAAAATATATACTTAAAAAAATATATACTTAAATATATATGTATATATATATATATATATATATATATATTATATATATATATATATGATATATATATATATATATATGTATATATATATATATATATGTATATATATATATATATATATATATATATATATATATATATATATATATATATATATATATATATATATTATATTATATATATATATATATATATATATATATATATATATATATATATATATATATATATATTATATATATATATATATATATATATATATATATGTATATATATATATATGTATATATATATATATATATATATATATATATATATATATATATATATATATATATATATATAATATATATATATATATAATATATATATATATATATATATATATATATATATATATACATATATATATATATGTGTATATATATATATATATATATATATATATATATATATATATATATATATATATATATATATATATATATATATATATATATGTATATATATAATATATATGTATATATATATATATATATATATATATATATATATATATATATATATATATATATATATATATATATATATATATATATATATATATATATATATATATATATATATATATATATATATATATATATTTATATATATATCTTTACATTATATATAACAGGAGGGATTTGCCATGTCATCTAATCATTCACTAATCCACGCCAACACATGTTATGGGATACGTTATGTCATGGGCTTAGGTTATGTTTAAATTGACTCTTACAAATCCCAAAAACCCTAAAAACATGATCGTAACCTAGAAAAATCACACATAAAACTTCAAATCGAATCCTTAGAAATCATTATCAGATTCATAATCCATCGACACCTTGAAACCCAATCAATGGGAATTGGATTGAAGATATATTGAAGATATTGAATCAACCCTGTTTATTAATACGATTTTTACAATCTTTGACAAAACTTATCCTCATAAAACCCTAATATTCATTCGTTTGATTTAGTGCCTCAAAAACATCATTCGTGAAAAACGGTATGTCCCTTTATTCATCTTTAAATTCGCAATGTTATGAGATAGCCATAATATCCATGTGTTATGTCGAAATTGTACATAGAAAAGGTTATAAAACATGTGATCAACTACATAGTGTTAGTCTAACTATTGTTACGTTCCTTGTATTGTTTGATTTAGCTTTTTTAAGTCCACCTAGCGTTGCTAGAGATAATCAAAGGCAGTGGAGGATTAGAATCAACCTTCCAAAGAGAGATAATAAGCTGCATAGAAGCGACGCGCAACAAAGGAGTGGACATGAGCTGCCAAGTAGCAACAAGCTACCGCGGAGTGAGAAAGGGCAACAGAGGTGATAAGTTTCAGCCTTTTGCTTAATAAAATAGTGGGAAGATGGTTTAATGGCATAAAATAGGAAAAGAAAGATGAGATGACACATAACGCATAGTTGCTATTGTTGTTTTCATATTTTCAACTGCTACTGCCACCTCATTATAGGAAAGATTAGGAGATGATGAAAACTGACTTGGCGGTTGCATCTGTAGTCGAAATTAGTTAGTAAATTTCAGGTATATACATGTTTAGGTTCTTGGATTTATAATTTTCTGCTTTAATAGGTGCTCTAATTATTTATTTATTTCCTCATGGTTTTAATCTTCTTTTGATGATCGTCTAGGGGTGGATGAGAAGAACTGAGGTTGGTAACCCAGAGAGCCACTCGACCACGAAACATCCTTCCGGACACGCAATGGGAAAATTGCATTCTTGCATATGGTTCTAATGCCTGCATTCTTGCATATGGTTCTAATGCATGCATTCTTGCATATGGTTCTAATGTCGTGTCTGTCAACAACAACTTTGATGAGGATAGCATAAAATAAAGTTAGTTTACCTTTTTAGTTAACAAATAACAGGGTTTGACGGTAATTTTTATGTGTGCGGTTGATAGTTGATAAGTGTGAAAACACTCATCAATAATGATCCAAATACCACTCAAAACACAGTCAAATACCTTATATTTAACTTTAAAATATCAGAATTATGCATGTATTTGTGTTTCATGTGTTTTCAGGTAAGAAGATACATTTTCGAGCAAACATGCGTTTTCATGGATTTATTTGATGAAAAGACGAAGAAAGAGACGAAAGATGCTTTCAAGGGCCAATCATGCCATATTGTTAAAGATCAAGGACCTTATTTGCCAAATTTCCAAAGATGGAGGGCTTAAGTTGAAACTTCTACATACATAAAGGATGAAAAGATAGATTTGCTAAAAGTATTTAAACACATTTGGAAAGAGATCAAAGATGAGGGACTTAAAAAGAAATTAAATGAAAAGTTATATTATCTTGGTCATTTGACCAAGACCGGTCAACACACAAACACAAAAAACAATATGCGTCTTCTTCAACCTTCAAAGAGAGAGAAACGAATTTCAGCTTTTTATCACTTCTATCTCTTTAACCTGCAAATCGAGATAACAAGAGATACACGAAGAATCAATCAAAGCTTTAAACAGAAAAATGATCACCTTCCTCTCCTCAACATGATGGTACCACTTAATTCGATCAAGAATGAAGAACGAAGAAAGCCCCAAATTCAAGAATGAAAGACGAGTTTAAACCTCGTATTAAACACGTGTCCACTCCTCATTGGAGCGAACACGTCATCTCATCATCCTCTCGACGCCTATAAATTGAAGACGAAGGCTTCATTTGCAATCGGTTAGCATAGGAGTAGTTAGTTAGTTGTAGGTGTAGAAAACACCTAGTTAGTTTTAGCTTAGAAATTTCTTTTGATCTTACTCTTTTTTTCACTTTTAGTGTGTGTATTCACGCACACAGTTAGTTTAAATTCGGTTAAAAGTTGTTGTAACTGATTTGTAAACACGTCACTTTTCTTATTCAATAAAGTTCTGAATTCATTTTTCATTCAGTTTCAAAGCTTCTTCATGTTTTGCATTCGTTTTGTAGTCGATATACTTGAAGTTTTAAGAACGTGAACAGTCGATTAATCGTTTGTGTGCAGGTTCTTTTTAATGGAGTTTTGATAAACTAAGCAAAGAGTATCTTGATATTCTGTATAGTCAGTTACATAGTCTGTTAAGTTCATTACTGTTACTGTTCACTAGATTGTAAAATTCTATTAAAAGTTCTTTCCATAAGCTTGTGATAGAAATCAGTTAGATGGATAAAAAGTTAAAGGAATCAATTAGGGATTGGTTTAATCAGTAAGTATCAAGGATCAAGTAAGTTTCGATTCAAACTGTAGAAATTGAGATCAGTTCAGTTTGTTACTTTTCAGTTCAGTTTAGAACTTGTCAGTTTGTTAGATCATCTTAATTCTTAGTTCTTAAGAAATTTGTTTCGAATATTAGATATAAAAAATAATCAGCTGATCAGTTTTTCATGTTATAAGATCATAGATTTAATCATTTGCTGATCAGAATAGTCGCGTTTGGATTTACTTTAATTGCAGCAGGATAGGATATTGGTTTGATTTTTATACAGGTACTGTAGCAAATTGAGGAGATAGATTTCGTCCAGTTTTTCTGTGCTTTGTTTTGATTTTGCAGGTTTACACATTTGGAGTTGCTGTTAGCAGATAATCAGTCAAGATTCGATTGTTGTGTTAGATTTTTGAAGGTGTTATTCGTTTTAAGCCGGCTCAGCGCCGCGTTTCTCGTCATCAAAGGGCAGGCTTCGGATGAGCAGGTCAAGCTCAATGTTATTTTCTGCATTCCTAGTTTAAACTGCTCGTTAAAGATTGTAGTATAAATAATAGTGTATATTTGTTGCGTTTTACTTGATTTGACTAAATGCTTGATCAGCTTAATTGGTACATGTTTGTTATATGTTTTTAGGTTGATTTCTGTTTCACTCTATTTGTATTGGTGTAATTCTGTATGATTTGTGTGCTTATAATCCGTTTACATTTTCAGTTTGCTGATTTCTAGTCATTATGTCGATTAAGTGGTGTTTGGTGTATAGAAGATAGGAATTTGTTCATTAGTTGATTCCATTATTCTGTGTGTTAGTCCAGTTTGTAGGGTAGTAGATTAGAATTTAGAGGGATTTAAGATCTTTAAATTGATGGTTAGCGATAATCAGCCTACGAGCTTATATTGTTTTAGAGTTGATAATCTTCGTTTGGTGAATCAGTTTTCATTTTAGTTAAACAGAATGAATTTTTTAGATTAGAATTTGAGTTCCTGACCTTTTTTTGAGCTGCTTTAATTGTGAATTCAGTAACTTGGATAGTGAATTTTGTTAACACCTTTCTTGTCTGTATTCCATTCAAGTCAAATTAAAAGTCAAAGAAGAAAAAAAAAGAAAAGAGAAAAAAATAGGCATTTAGATTGTTAAAATGTTCAATATATTGCTGTTGGCTATCTTTTTCAGTACTTGATAGTTTAGAAAATTACACAAACGCAGTTATAGCATTTTGGTAGGATAAGTTTCCTTTTTGGGCCCGTAATTACTTTTGGACCATTAGTTAAACGATTTACTTGATGGGCTAGACTTTTTAAAAGTGCAATACAAGTTACATTTTATCATTTTTAGATTTTAATTTCTATTTTAGAGTTTTATAAAGTTTGTAATTTTACTTTTATAAAAAATTGCTAGTTACATTTTGTGCTTTAATTGCGGTAATTGCTAAATGTTTTTAGAATAGTACATATACGTATATAGTCTATTTTTACCTTTTTACATGCTTTTTGCCAAGTAGAAATAGAATACCAAACAAGTCTTTTTAACCAAGAACAATCAAGTTGAGCTTGGATAGTTATATCAATTCGAATCGATACCGAGAAAAACGAACTAAAAAGACAAATATTAATAGTGTCGATAGCGTATGCTTTATCATATGGAATGAAATGGAAAGGGATTCTGGTATGCAAACATATGCGGATATGTTGTAATGGATAACCATTGATCATAGCAGTCAGCTCATGCTACGTAAAAATCTTTTGAGGTTAGTTGATCGAATACCTAGAGTTCATGACTACAGATCCAATAAGAGGTATTGAATCTCATGCGCGCATTGACGAGGAGAAAGTTGAGGTGCTTCTTTAAAATCTCGGGGGCCCGGAGACACTTATTGATGTTCAGCGCTTTTTGTACAATCTATTTTCTCGTCTGGTAAGTTTGTTTTTTATAAGCAATTCCATAATTTTGGTCCTGCTGGTTGAACTGATGATGTTATAGTGGTTTAATTTTCTTTATATTGTTTTGAGTCAGTAACTACGACCAAAGTAATTTATATACTTTAATTCTTGACCAAAGTAACTACGACTCACTAGATATTTGCAAGTGGTCACTGGCCTAATCATGATTGCTCGAGACACATTCATCTCTTCTCTATGTAAACTTCAAGGTACCCCTTTTCTGTTTTTTCAGATCGTGGGCTTGTCATGAAGAAGTTTTGGAACGAACCACCAACCGGATGGGGTTTAAATTCTTCATAGAGGCGCCTTTCCTATTAACATTCTGCGGATAGTCCTTGTAACACCCCATTTTGATAATGGAAATGTCACACGTAATTATGGCGTGTCATCAAAACATACAAGGAAAAATTTCTAAACATTACATGACCATAAAAGAAAAATACCGGAATCAAACATCGGTAGTCCAAAAGTAAAGCTCATCACACACAAACATAAGTATAGTAAAGGAAAGGACTAAACAATGTCCATAGCAAATGTATCAAATAAAGGTAATGCATAAAGTAAAGAAAGGCTAGAAAGCTTCCAGTCCATATGCACGTACGCTTAAAGTCTACGAGCGTCCCTGAGTACCTGCCGTTTTGGGAACATAGAAAAGGAAAACGGCTGAGCAAAACGCTCAGTGCACGGATGTACAATAAAGCATGAATAGGATAAGCATATAACATATAACAGCGGAAGAAACTAAGTCCCGAGTAACCTGGTTAAGTCTTGATAAAACTGGTTTTATAGTTTGAAAAGCCTTATGTTTATCTTATAAAAACTGTTTAACATATTTTACCATTAGCCAATATAGGTCATGAAAATCCACCGTGCATGAATACTTGGAGGGGTGACCTCATCATGCAAATTAGAGGGGCTGCCTCTAATTTAATATTCTGGTTTGGGTAGGAGGGATCAGCTCCTTGTGAAGGATGCAAGGCACACACCACATTCACCATGAAATCCTGACTGAAAACATGTAACTAGGATGCACCCATACGCCCCACATGATAAATATAATATAAATGGCCAAAAGCTGAAGGGACGCCACGAGCAATCACTCCGCCGTGGTGAAGTCATAACATCAGTGCCTCTAATGTTATGGTTATGGTACCTCCATAACTAGGTGAAACTAGTCATGCATGTATATGGCTATAGGTATTCTAAATTAAACATAAGTAAATCGAACACATAACTTATACTACGGGAAAACATTTGGCTGCATACGGGGAATCCTAATAAGGAAAGAATGTCCATACTGAAAGGACGAGAATCCGTACCTTATGTCTAGTGAACGAAGAAGACGAACTGAGAGGAATCCCGTATGACTAATGCTACATAAATACATACATGAATAAGTATCTGCTTACTAAATACGTAACTGGTTTTATGTCAGGTCTTAGCTTATTTTATATGTTCTTATCATGTTTTACTGTTTTAAGCCTTAAACTGTGTTTATCTTATATTCTGTTTACTCAGATTAAGTATTTCTAGTATTTCATGTATTATTATACTTACTGTGTAATAATAAGTAACTTTCCAAAAATAGCAGGTTTCCTAAAATAGAAAGTTTCCAAAAATAGAAAGTTTCCAAAAATAGGAAGTTACCAAAAATAGAAAGTTTCCAAAAATAGAAAGTTTCCAAAAATAGAAAGTTTCCAAAAACAGAATTACTGCTTAAAATATATAAGTTTCTAAAAATAGAAAGTTTCCATAAATAGATCAGCTGCCTTAATTAAATAAGTTTCCATAAATAGATTAGCTGCCTGAATTAAATAAGTTTCTAAAAATAGAAAGTTTCCATAAATAGATTAGCTGCCTTATTTAAATAAGTTTCTAAAAATAGAAAGTTTCCATAATTAGATATAAGCTGGTTAAATAAGCTAAGTATATAAGCCTAAGTGTTTTCATGATTATTTTCTAAGTCATAATGATATAATGTATAGTTTATTAATTATTTCATGTAATTAAAATAAACTATAGGTTAAAATATTTAATTAAAGTATATCATGTTTTTAATTAAATAAAGTTAAATACTTAGGTTAAAACATGTATTATTATTTATTAATAATATAACCTAAGTCATGTTAATTAACTAATTATAACCATGGTTTTTAAATAATTAATTAATTATAAGTCTAAAAATATAAAATACTTAGGTTAATAATTTCATTATTTTAATAATTAATATAACCTAAGTCATGTTTATTAAATTAATCCTGTCATATTTATTAATTTAATTTTAACATATGATTATACAAAAAAAAATAATCGTAACATAAACCGTGAACCGGATCTTGACTAGAACCCATGAACCAGACATGAAATCGACACCATACCCCGAACCACTTCGGGGTTCCCCTTGTCTTGCTGCTGCCGTGGGACCCACACCACTCAACCGGGACCATATGGTCTCGGTGGTGGTCGAGTAGCCAAACCGAGACCCCCTTGGGGTTCGGTTTAGGCGCCGGCCAAAACAAACACCCCTAAAACACCCTTTTTGATTTATTCCAAAAACCATTTTCATGTTAGATCTATGTTTTTAATTAGGTTATAAAAACATTTTGTTCTTAGTTTATTATTAGATCAAAATCAAAAAGAAAAAAGGATAAAATAATATACCGAATGCGTGGATCTAAACGAGGATGAACAACACGAACACTTGCACCAAAAACCAAGATCAAAATCAAATAAACACCCTCCTTGGTGTGTTTATGTGTGGAGGCCAAAAAAGAAAAGAGGAGGAGAAGAAAAACTTTTTTAGGTTTTTTGTTAAATCCTGTGTAAAGTGAAAATGACTAGTTAATTTTCCCTTAACCCCTCTTTAGTGAAATTTGAGATGGGCTTGGCCCATCTCTTCCTTGTTGCCGCAGGTAAGGGCCCCACATGGGGTACCCGTACCATTTTCCGTGTCTCGATGTTTAATTGTTCGTTCGTGTTTATTTGTGTTCGCGTTTAATGTGTTCTCGTTAAATAATTACCGTGACCTAATATATTTATTTACGCTCGTAAAAAAAATATATACGTAATTAATAATAGTTCGTGATTCAATTACGTTCATGATTTCATGATCGCATGTTCGTGATTAATTATTTTCAAATAATTATTGCGTGTTCGCGCGTAGTAAATACTTATCGTGTTCTAACACGTACGTAATACGTAAAATCCTAACATGTAATCGTAATCATGCTATAATAGGAAAGTTTTAATCTAGTACGTACGATCTTAAGGGTACTATTCATGATGAAAACATGCGGGTTTTACAACTCTTCCCCCCTAAAAAGAATAATTCGTCCCCGAATTATAGATAAAGTAAACTGGAAAAGAAGAACATACCCGAATTCAAAATATGAAATGAGGGTAAGAAGCCCGGATAGACTCCTCTGTTTCCCAAGTGGCTTCCCGCTCGGTATGATCCCTCCAAAGGATTTTGACGAATGGAATCGTCTTCCTTCGCATGACTCGTTCTTGTCTGTCAAGAACTCGTTCGGGTTCTTCTATAAAAGTGAGATCTTCACGTATCTGTTCCAGTGGATACTGAACCATGTGAAGGGGATGATACCGGTACCCTCTAAGTAAGGACACATGAAACACATTGTGCACATGCGAAAGCTGCGGAGGTAACGCTAACCTGTAAGATACTTCACCGACTCGTTCAATGATATCAAACGGTCCGATGAAACGAGGACTGAGCTTCCCTTTAATCCCGAAGCGTCTAACACCACGTGCCGGCGAAACCTTAAGGAAGACGTGATCTCCTACGTTAAAATATATGTCCCTACGATGCTTATCAGCGTAACTCTTCTGACGTGATCGTGCTTCCTGAAGTTTCTGCTTAGCTACTGCGATCTTTTCATTGGTCATCTTTATGATTTCTGGTCCTTCAAGTGTTCGCTCGCCAACCTGATCCCAGTAGATTGGGGCGCGACACTTTCTGCCATACAACATCTCGAAAGGAGCACACTTGATACTTGCGTGCCAACTGTTGTTGTATGCAAACTCCACCAAACAGATGTAATCGTCCCAATCACCCGTCCATTCCAACGCACATGACCTCAACATGTCCTCCAATGTCTGAATGGTTCGTTCCGACTGTCCGTCCTTTTGAGGATGAAAAGCCGTGCTAAGCTTAAGTTGTGTACCCCAAGCTTTCTGCAGACTCTTCCAAAAGCGCGAAGTGAATCGAGGATCTCTGTCTGAGACGATGCTGGATGGTGCACCGTGGAGTCTCATGATCTCTCTTCTATACGTATCAGCGAGTTTACTTACCGGATCTTCCTTGCGGATCGGTAAGAAATGAGCTGATTTGGTAAGTCGATCTACGATAACCCAAATAGCATTGTGCTTCCTCTTGGTAGGCGGGAGACCAGTAACAAAATCCATGGTGATTTTGTCCCACTTCCACTCTAGAATATTTAACGGTTGAAGGAGACCGCCAGATCGTTGATGCTCGATCTTAACCTGCTGGCAGGTAAGACATTTGGAGACGTAAGTGGCTACATCCTGTTTCATACCACTCCACCAAAAGTACTGCTTGATGTCATGGTACATCTTAGTCTAACCAGGATGTATAGAGAATGGCGAGCTATGAGCTTCAGCTAACAAGGCTTCCTGGAGTTCTTGGTCATCAGGAACACAAAGTCTCGTGCCCTGCCATACGATACCATCTGCATCTACTCTGAATTCTATCTGTTTCTCCAAATTATGTACTATCGCCCAGATTTCTCCGTCATCCTTCTGAGCTTACTTGATCTTAGAGAGTAACTCGGGTTCTACTCTAAGATTAGCCCAGTAACCGTGTTGTCCACGTACCATGATCTCGAGGTCTAGTCGCTCCAAGTCTCTTATGATTTTCTCTTCGATTTTAATGTCGTTGATCATTCCGGACTTCCTGCTAAGAGCATCTGCTACTACATTTGCCTTTTCGGGATGATACTGTATATTAATGTCATAATCCTTCAACAGCTCTAACCATCTCCTTTGTCTCATGTTCAATTCACGTTGAGTGAAGATATACTTCAAGCTCTTGTGGTCTGTGAAAATGTCACATGATTCTTCATATAAGTAGTGCCTCCATATCTTTAATGCAAACACGACTGCAACAAGTTCCAAGTCATGCGTGGGGTAATTTTCTTCATAAGGCTTAAGCTGTCGTGAAGCGTACGCGATCACTTTCCCATGTTGCATGAGAACACAGCCAAGTCCCTTCCCTAATGCATCACTGTAGATTTGAAATCCACCCGTACCAGATGGGAGAGTAAGAATAGGTGCAGATACTAGCTTCTGCTTCAGGTCTTCAAAGCTCTTCTCTCGTTCTTCAGTCCAGACGAATTTCTCCCCTTTTCGCATTAGTTTGGTCAATGGTAGTGCTAAGCGGGAAAAGTTCTCCATGAACCTACGGTAATAGCCAGCTAAGCCTAAGAAACTGCGTACTTCCGTCGCTGATGTCGGCCTTGGCCACTTAGTAATGGCCTCAACCTTCGCTGGATCCATAGTGATTCCTTCTGCTGATACAATGTGACCTAAGAATGCCACCTTGTCTAACCAGAACTCACACTTGGAGAATTTAGCATACAGCTGCTTCTGGCGAAGAATCTGTAGTATTGTACGAAGATGGTCTTCGTGTTCCTCCTTGGACTTTGAGAAAATCAGGATGTCACCGATGAAGACAATGGCGAACTTGTCCAGAAATTCATGGAAGATTCTGTTCATCAAGTCCATGAACACTGTTGGAGCATTTGTCAGGCCAAATGGCATAACTACAAACTCGTAGTGGCCATAACGAGTACGAAAAGCAGTCTTTGCGATATCCTGCTCCTTGACCCGTAACTGATGGTAGCCTGACCTAAGATCAATCTTGGAGAAGTGTTTGGCCCCTTGGAGTTGTTCAAACAGATCGTCTATACGTTGTAGTGGATACCTATTCTGGATAGTAATCTTGTTGAGCTCGCGATAGTCTATGCAAAGACGCATACTGCCGTCCTTCTTCTTAACGAACAAGACCGGTGTGCCCCATGGAGACGCGCTCGGTCGAATGAAACCTCGTTCAAGAAGTTCTTGCAGTTGATCCTTCAGCTCCTTCAGCTCTATGGGATCCATGCGATAAGGAGCCTTGGAGATTGGTTCAGCTCCTGGAATAAGCTCGATACTGAATTCCACTTCTCGTGCAGGTGGTATGCCCGGAAGTTCTGCTGGAAAAACATCTTGGAATTCCGACACTATAGGTTGATCCTGAATTGATGGATATTCAGCATCCATGTCGTGAACCGTAGCTAGATAACCCTCGCAACCATGTGACTGTAGTGCACGCGCTTGTAGGGTAGATATGATTTGTACAGACCGTCCGGGTACGAACCCGTTATGAATGAACTCTGGTGCATTAACATCACCGAAGATAACTCGATATGAATTGCAGTCTATGGTAGCATGATGCTTGGATAGCCAATCCATGCCCAAAATCATGTCGAAGTCATTCATGTCCAGCGGAAGTGCGTCAACAGGTCGAACCTTATCGTCAAATTCTAGGGGAAGACTCTTGTATACATGGGTGATTAATACAGAGTCCCTCAAAGGCGTGGAAATATTAAGCCTATTTTCTAGTGGCATAGGGGGCATCCTAATGTTCTTAGCATAAGCAATAGAAATAACCGAGTGAGTAGCACCCGTATCGAAAAGAACACACGCAGCTTGACCATACATATACAAGATTCTAGTGATGGTACTTGTAGACTTGTTGGCCTGGTCTCGAGATGTCGTGTAGACACGGTCGGTAGTAGGAGGCGGCTTGGAATCAGCATGTCCCGATGTACCCTCCATCTCGCCCTTACGGTAATCCTTCATGATATGGCCAGGAAGACCAAACTTGAAGCATGCGTCAGTGTTACGGCGACATGGCCCTGGGTGCCTACGGTGGTAAGTAGAGCAAAGAGGATGAGTAAATCCTCCAGCAGGTGCTCTGGCTGGCTAGGAACCTGATAAACATTTTACATAAGACATGATAATAGGGTACAAAGGATAATTCGGATAATCGTAAGATTGAATACCAGTGATAGCTGGACGGCTCGGCTGTGAACCTCTCTGGTTCTGGTCCCTACCGTTTCCATGGTTCATGGTAGAAGTTTGCTAAAGTGTCAGAATATGAGTTATAACATGAAATCATAAGAAAATGCGTAGGTATTAGGACCTGCTGCTGTTGGAGTGTCCAGCGTTGTTACGGTAATTATCATTACCGCCACGCCTATCCGTAGCAGAACGGTCGTTAGTCTGACCGTTTCCCTTGGGCTGATGAGGCTGCTGCTGCGTAGCCGGCTGAGACCGGTCCCCAGTTTTCTGCCTGGAAGATACATTTAAAAGAGATGAATAATTGACATATATGGAAAGAATACGGATTGATCACCGCTTGAATACGAATGTTTACCTCTTGTCAGGTCTCTCAGCTTCCTCGAACTCATCTCTCTCCTGCAGCATCTCCAGTCTACGTGCTGCATCGGCCACTTGTGCTACCGTATCCAACGGAGCACCTGATAAGTTATTGGCGATCCTTGGATTAAGAGCCCAACGAAAATGTAGTGCTTGCTCTTCAGTGGTGCCTGCAGTTGTTCTCAGGACACCAGTGTAACGAAGAAAGCGCTGCATGAAGTCATTGTTGTCTTCGTCAGGTCGCTGTCTAATGTTATAGTACTCCCTCGTGAGCCGATTCCTTCCTTCCATAGGGAAAATGTTAGGCGGGGGAGGATAGCCGTCGTTCTGATGAATGATGTCTTGCATTTTTGCATCAGCAGCTGCAAACATTGCCCAGAGATTGTCTGTGTTTGCCATCTGACATTATAACATAAAACATATGATTAACCAGATCAAAACATAAAATATATATACATGAAAAAAAATTATACCAAAATTTCAAGAGAAAAATTTTATGCAAGAAAATTTTATGTATGAATGCATGATGTAGTTTTATGAAAAATTTTGTATGCTCGAGAGTGAACGCCTAAGGTCAGTTCACCCAAAACAAAAGACATGGCGAGGGGACGCCTATGGGTCGGTCCCAAATTTAAAAGTTTCGATAAAACACATGCGACTAAATAGGGCCAGTCCTGTACCAACCATTACTTAGTCATAAATCTGCGACAATCAAATATATATATGTATGCATAAAAATGATGAATGCGTGAAAACAACTGTCAGTTCTAGGAAGACCATAGTGACTACCCACTAATCACAGGTCATATTTGAGAGCCTACATGTCGAAGCCTTGGCTCTGATACCATAATTGTAACACCCCATTTTGATAATGGAAATGTCACACGTAATTATGGCGTATCATCAAAGCATACAAGGAAAAATGTCTAAACATTACATGACCATAAAAGGAAAAAACCGGAATCAAACATCGGAAGTCCAAAAGTAAAGCTCATCACACACAAACATAAGTATAGTAAAGGAAAGGACTAAACAAATTCCATAGCAAATGTATCAAAGAAAGGTAATGCATAAAGTAAAGAAAGGCTAGAAAGCTTCCAGTCCATATGCACGTACGCTTAAAGTCTACGAGCGTCCCTGAGTACCTGCCGTTTTGGGAACATAGAAAAGGAAAATGGCTGAGCAAAACGCTCAGTGCACGGATGTACAATAAAGCATGAATAGGATAAGCATATAACATATAACAGCGAAAGAAACTAAGTCCCGAGTAACCTGGTTAAGTCTTGATAAAACTGGTTTTATAGTTTGAAAAGCCTTATGTTTATCTTGTAAAAACTGTTTAACATATTTTACCATTAGCCAATATAGGTCATGAAAATCCACCGTGCATGAATACTTGGAGGGGTGACCTCATCATGCAAATTAGAGGGACTGCCTCTAATTTAATATTCTGGTTTGGGTAGGATGGATCAGCTCCCTGTGAAGGATGCAAGGCACACACCACATTCACCATGAAATCCTGACTGAAAACATGTAACTAGGATGCACCCATACGCCCCACATGATAAATATAATATAAATGGCCAAAAGCTGAAGGGACGCCACGAGCAATCACTCCGCTGTGGTGAAGTCATAACATCAGTGCCTCTAATGTTATGGTTATGGTACCTCCATAACTAGGTGAAACTGGTCATGCATGTATATGGCTATAGGTATTCTAAATTAAACATAAGCAAATCGAACACATAACTTATACTACGGGAAAAATTTTTGCTGCATACGGGGAATCCTAATAAGGAAAGAATATCCATACTGAAAGGACGAGAATCCGTACCTTATGTCCAGTGAACGAAGAAGGCGAACTGAGAGGAATCCTACTTCCGTATCACTAATGCTACATAAATACATACATGAATAAGTATCTGCTTACTAAATGCGTAACTGGTTTTATGTCATGTCTTAGCTTATTGTATATGTTCTTATCATGTTTTACTGTTTTAAGCCTTAAACTGTGTTTATCTTATATTCTGTTTACTCTGATTAAGTATTTCTGGTATTTCATGTATTATTATACTTACTGTGTAATAATAAGTAACTTTCCAAAAATAGTAGGTTTCCTAAAATAGAAAGTTTCCAAAAATAGAAAGTTACCAAAAATAGAAAGTTTCCAAAAATAGAAAGTTTCCAAAAATAGAAAGTTTCCAAAAATAGAAAGTTTCCAAAAATAGAATTACTGCTTATAATAGATAAGTTTCTAAAAATAGAAAGTTTCCATAAATAGATCAGCTGACTTAATTAAATAAGTTTCCATAAATATATTAGCTGCCTAAATTAAATAAGTTTCTAAAAATAGAAAGTTTCCATAAATAGATTAGCTGCCTCATTTAAATAAGTTTTTAAAAATAGAAAGTTTCTATAATTAGATATAAGCTGGTTAAATAAGCTAAGTATATAAGCCTAAGTGTTTTCATGATTATTTTCTAAGTCATAATGATATAATGTATAGTTTATTAATTATTTCATGTAATTAAAATAAACTATAGGTTAAAATATTTAATTAAAGTATATCATGTTTTTAATTAAATAATGTTAAATACTTAGGTTAAAACATGTATTATTATTTATTAATAATATAACCTAAGTCATGTTAATTAACTAATTATAACCATGGTTTTTAAATAATTAATTAATTATAAGTCTAAAAATATAAAATACTTAGGTTAATAAATTCATGATTTTAATAATTAATATAACCTAAGTCATGTTTATTAAATTAATCATGTCATATTTATTAATTTAATTTTAACATATGATTATACAAAAAAAAAATCTTAACATAAACCGTGAACCGGATCTTGACTAGAACCCATGAACCGGACATGAAATCGACACTATACCCTGAACCACTTCGGGGTTCCCCTTGTCTTGCTGCTGCCGTGGGACCCACACCACTCAACCGGGACCATATGGTCTCGGTGGTGGTCGAGTAGCCAAACCGAGACCCCCTTGGGGTTCGGTTTAGGCGCCGGCCAAAACAAACACCCCTAAAACACCCTTTTTGATTTATTCCAAAAACCATTTTCGTGTTAGATCTATGTTTTTAATTAGGTTTTAAAAACATTTTGTTCTTAGTTTATTATTAGATCAAAATCAAAAAGAAAAAGGGATAAAATAATATACCGAATGCGTGGATCTAAACGAGGATGAACAACACGAACACTTGCACCAAAAACCAAGATCAAAATCAAATAAACACCCTCCTTGGTGTGTTTATGTGTGGCGGCCAAAAAAGAAAAGAGGAGGAGAAGAAAAACTTTTTTAGGTTTTTTGTTAAATCTTCTGTAAAGTGAAAATGACTAGTTAATTTTCCCTTAACCCCTCTTTAGTGAAATTTGAGATGGGCTTGGCCCATCTCTTCCTTGTTGTCGCGGGTAGGGGCCCCACATGGGGTACCCGCACCATTTTTCGTGTCTCGATGTTTAGTTGTACGTTCGTGTTTATTTGTGTTTGCGTTTAATGTGTTCTCGTTAAATAATTACCGTGACCTAATATATTTATTTACGCTCGTAAAAAAAATATATATACGTAATTAATAATAGTTCATGATTTAATTACGTTCATGATTTCATGATCGCATGTTCGTGATTAATTATTTTCAAATAATTATTGCGTGTTCGTGCGTAGTAAATACTTATCGTGTTCTAACACGTACGTAATACGTAAAATCCTAACACGTAATCGTAATCATGCTATAATAGGAAAGTTTTAATCTAGTACGTACGATCTTAAGGGTACTATTCATGATGAAAACATGCGGGTTTTACAGTCCTAAACTCTTCTTCAGTAATTTCTATGTCTGCAAGTTCATTCCTAATTGTGCGTCTGAAAATATAATATTCTACCACTTAGAATAAAAAAAGAGCACAATATCCTTTATACACACCACCCATATGAATTACCATTTATATGCAACTTAGTTATTGGTTATTTCTTATTTTTTATAAACACGCTCATCTGCATTTCTTCGTCTCAATGATAAGAAATAGTTTTTACTGCAGATTGTTACTCTAGGCCTATTAAACATTGAGGAAGTTATCAACTATAGTACTTATTAAGTGTTATATATATTTAATTTTCAGGTATGTATATGGGATCGCTCATGTTCCTAGGTTAAAAGACTGGCTCGTGATGCCAGTCGAGCGGATTGGGTTTATGCTTCAGGTATGTTTGCTATCATAGACTGTTTGCAGGATAAGTGTTGGGATATCGTCATGGGATATTCTATTTAATCTTTCTGAAGTAAGATGAATTGCAGGAGACTGATAATAGCGGTTAAAAGGCCATGTGAGTTCGAAAAGTACTGTAAATAGTTTTGATCATAAGATGAATTGTCAAAAGCTTAATGTTTAAAAGATAGTGCCTTTAGATACTGTCTTACCTAGATATCTTTCTCATATTCTTTGAATGACATAAGTATAAAGCTAATTTAAATTTGTTAGAATTTTTTTTAGAATGCATTTAGTTGTTGTGTTTTAAAATAGTTTTCTGTTTTAAGCGGTATTTGCAGACATTTGTGGGTCTAATGAATTGGCTCCCAATCATCGCAAAGGGGTGGAAACTGACAACCAATCGAATTCATGGTCAGCTTAGGAGTTTACTCAAAGGAGGTTGCGCACACTGCTCTTCAAGTTTGACTTTAGAAAATGAACTGGTGGACTTCGGACTTGGGAGGGTGGCGTTTTCTTACTGATTCGTAAATGGGTTCAGGCCGACACGGGTTGAGTTGAATGTAAGCCAAATAATCCTGTCCATATCCTTATGTTTCATATATTGTGATTCTTGAATTTCCAAATGCTTTACATGACGTGTTGGTTCAGTGGTCATGTTCTCCTATGATACTTTTTTTACCTTATAATAAGGACAGTTTGGCTGATTTCGCATCTTGTAGGATAATTGCAGCGATTGGCGGATCAAGCCTCATGTCGAAAAGGGCAGTGAAATGGATAGGCAGGTATCGCGGTCAGTTCATGCTGGGCAACAAGACTCAGCGGTATTATTTACACAATACGAAATTTACACATAACACACCCTTTATATCCAACTTAATAGAAATAAATATGACTACAAGTTTACGGGACACTGGACTCACTTTTACATGAATTGAAACACTCCATAGGCTTACCATATACTTAACGTGTATGCTCCAACTTCTTTAATAGTAAATTGGAATATTAGATCCCACAAAAACGTATAATACAGGTATGTAATTTAATCCTTTTTAGTTGAATCCGAGTTTTCATATTTTTCTCAGATTCAAGTGCTTTTTATGGAATATTAGATCCTACGAAAACATAAAATAAAGGTATGTATTCTAATCTTTTGAATTAAATCTGAGTTTTTAACTTTTTATGTGTCTTTCTCTATGGTCGATGAACTTCGGAATGCTACTGATAGTTTATGGTCGATGACGAATCATTTTTGATTCTAATATCTAATTCATAGTGGTCAGGATCTGAAATTGTTTTGACGGTGAGGTATAGGGTACCCCGAAAGTTTTATAGAATACTTTGAGCTTCCTCTTATGGCTGTCGTGTGGACTATGAGGTAGTTTTATAGTTTTGTACACTCATGTACCTGATGATTAAGATCCGCGGTGCATCTTTCTTTGTGTAACATCCCTTTATGGGGTGATGTAGTTTAGAATTGTTTCCCGTCGTTGTACCTTAGAATATGCATAAGATTTTGGATTATGGGAATAGAAGTCTAATGCGTCAAAAAATGCAATTATTCCATGATAGAAGCCTGCTTGCAGGGAAGTCAGAACAACAAACATACGTTACTAAACTTTAATGTGCATAATCATATAATCTTGTACTAACAGCAAGTCCAGAACTTTGGGAAACCGTTTTTCCTCATCATCTGTGAGGGTGAAACATTAGCTGAAGTTAAAGTACACATGCAGAAGAAACTACAGGTTCCGAATGAGGAGTTTGCCAAGGTATTTTCTTCATTTTCTACCTTGAACAGTCGGTTATTCTTTGTATATATACAAGTTTAAATTTTTTGAATCAAATTTGCTGTTAACTCTCGATAATGAATGTATCAGTGGAAACTGCTTATTTGATTGAAATAAGCAAATAAAGAGTTTGATAAGCAGATAATTATGCGTTTTAAAACTGCTAATTTTCTCTAAATAAGTAGAAATAAAATTCAATTTACAATATCAAAATTACTTATCTACTATAAAAATAAGAAGATATACTTAATCTGCCAATCTTAAAAACCCAAATGTAATTTGTGGCTTCGTAATAAGTAGACCTAAACGCCCTTTACACAATTATACCAAGGGTTTTACATCTGCTAATTTTATCTGAGGTAAGAAGAAAAAAGTTATATAAACAAAAAGTCAACAAAAGCAACATGGGTCCACAGTCAAAGGAGCAGGTCACTTCTCCACAACTTGCAAGTGAAAGTTTTCCATGTAGTGATGCATCTGGGCATTCGGGCTCTACCAAATCAAGACAGGCGATATCACCTGGTCATCTGGGATCAACCTCAAATACCTTCTAGTTAACAGTTCTGGTGCAGCTCAAGGTCAACAGTTTCCTATTCATGGGAGGGAGAACCAGTTGCCACCTACACAATCTATCACTAGCGGTAGCGGGTTGTCGTCTATGCCTCCTCAGTCACCTGCTAACATGAGCCAGGGTTGTAAATTTTTTAGTATTTGTATAAAAAATATGTTGGTAGGCAGGCTCGAATATGAGTTATTACATGGGGTATGCCTGAAGCTATAAATTATATACCAGTAGAACCAATGCGTCTTTTGGTTTGTAACTTACAAAGCAAAATATATAACTGGCAATTAAACTACTTTCTACTATATATTTGTTAGATGTGTCATCCAAGATATCTCTATACACCCAAACGTCTGATGGTATGTCTGTTAACAAGATATTTTCTATAAACTAATAGTTTTATAAAATCTGTCTTTCTCTATATTTATGTAGATTACTATAAATAAATAAGTTGTCAAGAATTTTCATTATCTATATTTGGAAAATACATAGTTCAATGATATCTCAAAAGGAATGTCGTACAATTAGGGTTAGGAAAGTAGCACTATATATACCCGACATTATGATAATGTATCGCATCGATAAAAATAAACAAGCAGTTTTAAAACAAAAACATCGATTCAAAGAAACACAGGAAATCCTTATAAATATGCAAAACACACGAAATGAAAAAGGCTTTTAAAAATTGAACCCAAATCAAACTTATGGAATTCCTACATCCTACATGGGAAATCCCTCATCAAGCTTGGGAAATCCCTTATCAGGTAAAAAGCACTATGTTGTATGTTGTGCAACATTATTTATTTACAGTTGTATCCCCACAACAAAAGAGAACCATTCACAGTCTTTCACTTGGAGTTAAGCCACAATACGTTAAACTCATCGGAAAAAAACCTACTCAGGCTTCATCATCAGGTAACTACATTAAGCAATTTCTTTTTCAACAATAATCAATGTTTTTTAATAATAGAAACTCCATCTTGATTATTATGATCAGATGCTTGCTACCACCTTGCATGGTTGTTAGTTTACCTCTTCTTTTACCTCTGAATATTAGTGAAGAACCATCTTGCAACCTAAAACATGCATGTGTGTTTTTTAGAGAACTTTTAACCCGAAACAGGCACACTTGCAATATATAGCATCGTTCTTCACCAGTCAACAGTTTAACATATTTCTGTTATAAAATTTATAACGAAAATTAAATAAGCGTCATTGTACAAGATATATTTTTAAAAGCTCAAAATCTACTTCAAAAGGAAAAGTAAAAAAAATAGCAAAGATCAACTTGGGCAGAAGCTTTAAAGTAATAATAGTTACCTAATTAATGTTTTTAAATAGTAGAAGGCCCATCTTCATTACTATGATCAGATACATGAATGTGTGTTTTTTAAAACTTTTAACCCGGACCAGGCACACTTGCAATATATAGCATCATTCTTCACATGTCAACAGTTTAACATATTGTGTTAAAATTTTATAACAAAAATTAAGTAGGCGTCATATGTTCAACAAATTTATAACGAAATTAAGTAGGCTACAACGTATATATTTTGAAAGCTCAAAATCCACGTCAAAAGGAAAGGTAAAATATAGCAAAGATCAACTTCGCCAGAAGCTTCAAAGTAATAATAGTTACCTGATCAATTTCTATATTGCACCATTGTGCGGTTCAAGCAGATCAAACTGAACATATTTTCCATTACTTGTCATTTATATCGATGAAGATTTTGCGCAGCTTGGCGTATGTGTTTTAACTGTATGATTATAAAGGATAAAATGTAGTGAACCATTTTTCCGAGTCTTACATAAAGTTGTTTTAGGTCGTGGAGAAGCTTTAAAGTAAATCGTCTTCTTTATTGCACCATTGTGCGGTTCAAGCAGATCATACTAAACATATTTTCCATTATAGTTGAAGCTCCATTGTTAGTTTAACCATAACGCAACCTAAACCATGGAATCTTCATAAGAAGTTTACTTGATCAATATCTTTAAAGTATTTGTTTACAGGTGTTACCAAACCTCAAACTTTATTTCAAAAGAAATTAAAATTTAATTACACAGCTGTAGAAGGCAAGCGAGCAACAAGTTGCGCCGCAAACCCTTTCTGAATAGCAAAACTAATTCTATGAAAAACCACATCTGTGGATTTAGGTGTCATAACGTTGCTATTCATAACGCGTTGAATTTTCTTCAGAAGCTCCACCGCTTCAGGTGCAAGGAAACCGAAGGTATCAAATGCAAAAGGAATAAACACGTGTTGATTTTTAATGCATGATTTTTCGTGTTTTGTCACTTTGCATGAGCGGCTTTCAAAGCAGCCTGACCCGCTGTAAAACGGCTACCCAACCCCACTAGAGGAGAAACCCCAGTCAGATCAACACACGCATGTTTTCCTCCAGCCCAAAAACCAAAATATCCACCGGTCTAAGTGTGGATCTTCCATCTAACGGGTCAGTCAAGAAGTTCACAGGTGCTTCTTTCTTGGCGGAGATGCCAGCACGCCTACATATGTCAAAAAGAATGTCCCTAACCATATTATGTCGATACTTGAAGCCCGGGAGCTCTTTACAATGAACCGCATGTTCCCCAAAAGAATCCAAACATTCCTTGCGACAAACAGGGCATATTGTATCAGCCGAAAATAATGGGATCATGAGGTGATACTTAAGAATAGAACGGTATTCCACTGGTGACATATGTTGATCGAGCCCGTTTATAGGGATAGCTAGTAGGAAATCCTGAGCATGTGATGCGCGTAAACACTCAAAAACTGCTTTCAGCCTCAAAGTCATGTCAAAGTGGACCTCCATATCCTTGACTATTTCACTAAAAAAGGTAGTCGCCAATGTTTGTTGGGTTTTAGAAGGGGCGGTATCCTTATTAGTGAAACAGCTAGAATCAAAGCTTGGAATCATATCACGTAGGCAAGCTAAAGCAGAAGCATAATCATCATCCATACCACATATACCACTATCACGTAAGATGTGGTCTTGTAACACCCAAGATTGGGCCCTCGAGGCCACAAAAGCATATGAGGAGGCCTCTTTTGCCGAGTACAAACCCAAACCACCAAGACGAATGGGTAAAGAGGCAAGTCGCCACTGTAAGTCTCCAAAGTAGGGCCCTTCACAAACCACTATGTTCTCGATTGACCCGCACAAACCCTTGTCAAAGAACAAGGTTGCATCCTCCATGTGTGTAGGTTGGCAGGTCCTTAACCTAATAAAGAGTTTGGAAATACCCATGCATGATCGAAGTAAAAGGAGCTCACTCTGTGGGTCATGTAACTGTGAAAGAAGACTCATCAAATCAACAGCATTCACGGCTCTCTTCATGGCCATCTCTCTAATAAAATTGGCATCTCTACTAACAGCTCCCCCAAGAAGCTTCACACCCGAAGACGGCCTCCGAATATCCATAGGAAACAAACCATCACGGAGCTTCACACCCGAGGGCCAAAATACCTCTGTTTTCTTGATATTGAGTTCAAGACCCAAACCTGGACCATTCACCTTTATAATTTCTAACACCTTTGAACCTCTTCTGACTCTCCAATAACGGTTCCATCATCAAGATACCAAGCATAAAGAAGAAGCTTACAGTTGTCTCTGATATTATGTATAAGCGGGCGTAATATAAGAGCGAAAAGAAGAGGTCCTAATGGGTCACCTTGTTGCACCCCTGTGGCAGACCTAATATATGTGTCTCCAATATATAATCTCGCTGCCTGCCCATATAAGAAATCCACTCACAAAGAAATAGAGGAACACCTCACCCTAACCTCATGGAGTAATGCCGATCTATCCACAAGCTTAAAAGCATTTGAGAAGTCCACAGTGAGCACTGCAAGAGACACATCATTATGGTATTCACTCAACACCCTATTAGCGCTATGTAACACAGCCTCAGCGCCACCCGACACTCCGACTCCAAACTGGAAATCAGAAAGGTACTTTGACATTTCTTTACCCATACCTTTCATAGCAACCTTGGAAACCAAACGTCTCCATATAGTGCCTACTGCAATAGGTCGAATCTCGTTATCTGGTTTAAGGAGAGGTGTGAGAGGAGCAGATGCAACAAACTCTCCCAAGATTAGCGGACACCTCCCCGCTAACCATAAATTAACGACCGAGGTGATGACCTTTAAGAGATCTGCGGCGATAGCAGACCCCTCTCCACATAAAGCATCTAAGATATGTTGAGCCCTTAAACCATCTCTACCACATGAAGTACCTTTAGGAAATGATTTAATACAACTAAAGACAGAATCAATTCCTGCTACAAGGGGAGGCTCAGAAAATGCGTTGCTCGGCATGGATGGGGGAGGCTTGTAAGGATGCTTAGCCTCCAAGGCTTTAATGGTATCGGCGCAGTATGGAGCTACACCAGAAGAGTATAACACTTTCACTGCTGCTGTAAAGTGCCCATCCGCGACCTTGCGCAGACATTGCCTGATGTTGGCATTGACTGATGTTGTCTCCTCCATAAAATCACCTCCACCCTGGTCCAACAGACCTGACCCAGAACCATCAAACATCCTCTTAACTAACGTTTCAATACCGTCATCTTCCCCCCATGTGGCTAGTGACTTCAAGATATAGGTTTTTTGCAAGGATTTTCTATTTCCAGACCTACGTTCTTGTCTATTTTTGGGCTTATACACCTGTAACGTACATCGTGGGAAAAGTAACAACTTGACCCATGCTGCAACAGAATTAGGTTGGGCAACCACCTTGTAAAGAACTGTTTTAAAAGCCTGAGAAAAAGCCAGACGACAACCATGAGGAATACTTTTGACAGTAGTGATAGGCAATTTAAAAACACGATCAAGAAGCTCAACATCCAAAGCCACCCCCTCGGTTACGTTTATCTCATAATCTTTATTAGAAGGCTTCAAAATGCCAACAATATGACCACTCGTGTCATCGGGCCCTTTAGAAAGACGAACCACACCATCTTTGTGATGACAAGCCCGACTTACAGCATGTAAATCCATACACTTCCCACAAAGCCATTGGCCAAATGCCTTCAAAGTATCCTCAAGAGCCATATATAATCCATGGTCCATGGAGATAGCCTCGTGTAATGCGTCTTTACGTTCATTGCACGAAAGGTGTAGTCTCTTGAGATGAGAAATCAAACGAGGAAACCCTTTATTCCCCACTTTACCATCCGGGCAACAATGAAAGCCCCTAAACGGGCACGGCCAAATACCGTCCGAAAAAATAGATGAGGATGTCACTAAAAAAACAAGAAAGTAAATACGGGATATGGACTTGTAACGAAAAGGATAATGAGTTTTATGTATGTTTTTTGGTTGAGACATTTTCACAAACACTTGGTGGGTAGTAAAACATTTTAATTGGATTTTATGGTAGTGGATATAGAGATTGCAATGAGGATTTGCGTTTCATTGTAGTGAAATCGAAGAAGGTTAAAAAGCTACATTATGGCAGATTGATGTGGTGTTCGATACAAAAATAGAAGGATTTGAAGTTTTTTTTTTATTTTTTTTTATAAATAAATGTCACAAAAGTTTGCAACCAAAAGGAAGCACCTGACAGTCCGTCACTTGGGATTAAGGCAACACCAAAAAGAATCACTACTCAGGCTTCATCATCACTTAGTATAACAATAATAATTTTAATAACATTGTTTTTTAACTTGGTTGAGTATTTAATGTTAAGATCACAAATTTTGCAAACACGTGTAACCTATTTACAGTCCATACAACTACGTTTGGTAACAAGAAAAGTGAAGCCGAGCAAAATGTAATTAACAAATAGAGGCAGCCTGAACCTGAGCAATAAGTATCTAAAGTGTAACCGACAACTCCTTAACATCAGCATGCACTTGCATCAGCTATGCTCGCACGCCTTCAACTCCATTATGTAGAAAGTGGGGAAAACATGCCAAAAAAGAGCTAATGTAGGCACGACACTGTTTCACCTGATAATATATAGCAAAATGACCAACAGGACAGGTAGGTAGGTAACGTGTCAAAACATGGTGTGTTGAAATACAAAATTTTCAGTCAAGGTCGAATGGGCAAGGTCAGACATAGTTCACTCACGCACACAAAAAACAAGTGTTCATTCATAACTGATATTACAAACAATCATTAATTATCGACTTATCATTACAGAATATTAATGTAGAGATTTTACTAGGTTGAAAGTTCGTTTCTCGGTATCTCTTCGAATTGATTTCCGGTTAAGTGTGCGACTCAGTTGTTCTTGGTGGAAAAGAAATAGAATGGTTGTCGTTGTCTACACTAATAAAAATAAAAATAAAATAAAGATGGTAAAAAGAAATACTGAAAGATAAAAACTTGACAGGAAATTAATGATGAGAAATAAAAAACGTGACGAGAAATAAAAAGGCAAACTTAAAAGTAAATAAGGCAAACTAAAATTAAAGGTAAGTAAACTAAAAGTGCAATTAAGTAAAAAGGCGGGAAACATAAAGCTTGAAATTCAAAAACATAAACTTAAAAATAAACCAAAACTAAAATTACAAAACTAAGGAAAAGTGCTCATCCGGAATAAATCCTTCATCCGGAACATTAAGCTCATTCGGGACATTCATCCGGAACATTTTGGTTCAGATCATTTACTGATCCGGAATATTTTGAGAAAAACATTGATTCGGAACATTAAAAACAAACTGATTCAGAACTTCCAAGAATCACTGATTCAGAACTTTTTCAATAAAACTGATTCGGAACTTTTTAAAGATCCTTCATTCGGAACATTAAAGAAAGACTGATTCGGAACAATAAAGGAAAATTTGGTTCGGAACTTAATTGATTCGGAATAATTAAACTATAAGCTCATTCGGAACATTTTAAAGGAACTGATTCGGAACATTTTAAAAAGAACTTCATTCGGAACATTTAAAGAAATTGATTAGGAACTTTTAAAACACTCATTCGGAACTTTTTAAACACATTGATTCGGAACATTAATTTATTCGGAAGAAAACTGGGCAATGTTAACAGTAGCATGAACGAAGAACAGGGGAAAGAACTAGAACACGAATTTAAATAAAATCAATCAAGATCAACCAAAAGATTAAACCAAAACAACCTCTAAACATCAACTAACAATAATCAATCAACCCAAATAAATAAAACTAACAAATTTGATCAAATCAATCAAAACCCACTTGATTGAAAACCATAAAAATAGAAGAACATAAACATGAATCATAAAGAAAGATTAAGCAAGAAAGGAAGATGAGAGATTAACAAGAAAAGATAAAGATTCAATAACATTAAAAGTAAACTTACTTGAATTAAAGAGTGCAATACAAGAAATTAAAGTGCAAGAATTTAAATTGTGCAAAATGAAAATGGTGGAAGAGGTGGGTTGTCAATCCACCCAACACAAACAAATGAAGGAAAATCTAAACTATATATAGGGAGATTAGGGAGGTGCTTAGGAAGCTTCCTCCCTTCTTTCTTCTTTCCTTAATTGCATGTTTAGTCCTTAATCTCCAAATTCTTCGACTTTAGTCTTTTAATCTTTTAAGTTCTTCGACTTTTGTCTCGGGATCAATAACTCGTCTTGTAATTTCTTCAATAAATTAGACTTCAGTCATTCGGCTTTCAGTAAACTTCCGTCTTTTGACTTTTTCTTCGATAAATCTTCAGAATTGGTCTTGGACTTCCGTTCTTTTTGCACTCTTGATTTCTTGACTTCGTCTTTCGTCTTTTTCTTCTATAAAAGCCCGTGAATGCCCGTGTTTTCTCCACTTTTCACCTTTTCGTCCTAAATCACAACAAAAACACAAACCACGCATAATTCTGACATAAATGACATAAAATACACGTTTTGGCTCGGTTATTATTGTAATTAAGTGGTAAAAAGGATGGGTGTTTACACACCTATCAAATCCCCTACAATTGACCATTGCAATGTCCTCATGCAATGCATTAGTTACAAAGCATGTTTACACTTTTCATCATAATCAATCCGTCTTGGCCTTTATTAAAGAGATAGAAAATTATAAAACAAGTACATAAATAAAAAACATACCTTCGGGTTTTGGAAATGTCATGAATAATCATCATCCTCAAGTTTTCACTTTCTCCAAACCAAGCTTAAAAACGAGATCATTGTTATTATAAGTTAGCAAACTAACAAGAACTCATGTGGGCCAATTATTTACTTAGACTCCCTTATTCCTAGGTGTATCTCTTATATTTTATTATTGTCTTGAATGATCACGAGGATGCATTGTTGACTTATTTCGATAGTTATTAAGGCTGAAAATAAAGTGAACGATTTAATCAATAGTTAGCTAAAGGACAAAATCTTTTAAAACTGCTTCTCGGGACCTCATAAAGTTCATATCTTGGCATAACTCGCTTCACGATTTGAGACCTTTCTCGGACCGATATTTGGCAGCGACTTCATACTTCAAATCTTGAGAGACGTTCATGAAATAATGGTCTTCTCTTCATAATAGGAATTTCTTTACTTGAAGTTTTGAGAGATTCTTCATATTTGGACCACGACTTCTTCATTTTTCTCCAATCTTTAATTTGGACTTTGATATACAACGATCCGCCTCCTTTTTGGACTTGGATCTATTTATCCTCATACCTTGTTAGGGCCTTTTCGGATAGACTTCTCCATGATCTTTTGGGGAGTTCTTGCTTTTCGTCGTGTGTCTCGATCCTTCATATTGATCTTTGATAAATGATTCTTCACATCACTTTTAGATCTTTAGCAACAAAATGTAGCCCTCATGCCTTGTTAGGACCTTTTTGGACTCGCCAATCTTCGCATCCCGCTTCAATAAGTTATGCCTTGGCTATGAACTCTAATCCATACCGAGCAACTTTTAAACGATCTTGGGCTAGAAGCTAAGTAACTTTTCAAATCGTACAACCTTATTTATTGTAGATAAATTTATTAGCAAGCGATGGGAGAATAGGCTTATAATTAACTCACATAATTTCACGAAAGAATACCAACCTTATAATTGACTCTATCATCTCTCGTTCTCCACAGTTTAAAATCTCAAGGAATGAGACTCGTGGATGCTTAGCCTATTAAATCAAAGTTTTAGGTTTTCGAGTCGCCTATAGGATCTTGCAAACTCTTAGACTTTTTCAAGTTTAGAAATCGCATTTTAAAGTTCCCTTGATAAACGACTCTCTAGGATCATTTATAGGAACTTGCGAAAAGTTCTTGTTCTTAACCCGTGAGAGTTAAGACTTTCGCGTTTTATAGATCCCTATATAAAAGCCTAGCAAAACTTGACTTAAACACGTTAAGGATACTAGCTAGAGTAAACTTAGATAAGTAAACTCGGGTTGCGTCAAAAGATTCACAACGTTTGAAAATTAAAACCACTTTATTAAAATTTATTCTAATAAGGAAAGAAAATAACTATACAAAGGGAAAAACTAATAGGCCAAAATAGATCAAAAAATTTGAAAAATGTCAAAAAATTTGATTTTCCGGTTAAAATGAGGACAAATACAAGGAAAAGACCACTTAACTTCGATAGAAGTCCCCCCTACACTTGAGATAAACATTGTCCTCAATGTTTAAGCATGTGGGAGTAAACTCCCCTACACTTATGACATTGTGCACTTTGTTTAAATCTTGCTAAGGAAAAGACAACTAACGAGATTCTTATTTTATTATTGAGAAATATAAAATAGTGAATCGAAAAGATTTTAGGATAGAACCGGGGAAATGGGAACACGGAATCACGGGTCGTCAAGAATCATCAAGAGTAGATCATTGAGCGCTCGAATCCCTGCACATGATAAGAAAGAAAGCAAGAAACACCACGGGGCTCCCCCTACACTTATGGTGAAAACAGGAAAGATAGATAGATAATTGGGTTGCCTCCCAAAAAGCGCTTGTTTATATTAACCGAGTCACGAGCCTGACTCGTCCCCGAATTAAATGGTCCATAGGGAAGCCTCGAATGTAATACCGGGATCAAAGACCTTGTCCTCGTTCCCGGTTGACATCAACAAAGGAGAGGCGGGGGGATAAGTCTTGAATGGGAGAAAAGTCCTTTCAACATACGAAAAGTATGTGAAATCAAGATCTACGGGAGGTGGGGTGGGTAAAGTAAGCACATTGTCATCCCCCAAAGACAATGGATGTTGAGCAAGCGGCAAAGCCGTAATGTTAATGATAGCATAATCAATGTCACCTCCCGGGTCAAAGCACTCATCCTCCGTAAGAGTGGCTAAAGGGGGGGATGAAAGGTGATCGGGAGGGGGACTTGGGACAATACCTTCCTGCAGCAGATTATCAAAAATAATATCCCCCTCCGTATCATTATCATCAATACCTGGAGGCATGGAGTGAATGTCGATTTCTTCCAGCAATGGGTCATTATCTTCAACAGGAGGAATAGATGGAGGTAAAGACTCGGAAAGAGGAGGAGAAGTCAACTCTTCGATTTGAGCAATAAGAAGGTGCACTTTCCGTAATCTATCGCGAAGAAGCACGTCTTCCACCTCATCCACAAGATCAAGTTCATCGGTGAACTTCTCGTAAGCCGGAGAGAATAAATCGTCATCGCCCGCATCTCCTGGTGGAGATTGAGAAATTACAAAAGTGAAACTCTCTTAGCGGGGAGAAGAATCGTCATCATTTGGATCGACCGCTTGCGTGAAAGCAACGTCGTCCTGAAGCTCCATAGCAGGTAAGCACAAACCTCATCATCTAATAGTTTGTCGAGACCAACATCACTAAGCTCATTCAACGAATCAAGATCCTTAGACGCAGTAGGAACATCGAGAGTATGAGCAACAACTTCAGAAGATAGGTTGAAAGTGCATACAACATCGTCGTCATCATCATCGAAATAGTATGGATACACCGGAGAAGGAGTATAAGTCTCGATATTCGATATTTGCTCTTGTTGCTGTCGCTTTTCCTCCTCCCTAACTTCTTTAAGCAGAACAACGGCTTCTTGAAGTTGCAAAACAATGGAGTGTGTTTCGTCATTCAAAGTAGTGAGTTGTTGGGCAAGACGAATTCTCTAAGAGGATTGATGATTGAGGGTGTGATGTGGGGGCTGAAAATTTTGAAAACCTGAATTATAGCACGGATGTGGCTCATAATAATTCAGTGGCTGACAATAAGAAGTATCGTGAGGGCCCCCACAATTTTGGCAACATGGGTATGGAGAAAAATCCGGTGCTTCATGTGGAAAGCTATTACCATTGTCATAATTGTAACCCAGTTCTTGCTCGCCATGAGGCGGGTATCGAACCGGGCACGAAACATGCCAATGAGAATCGCTTCCACAATAGATGCACGGGGGAACAGGAGGTGGATTCAAAAAGGACGAATTAGTCGAGTTGCACAAGGGACAAAATCCTATTTGTGAATCAATTGAAATAGGAGGAAGATCTCTTCCGCATCGCTCGCATGAACACAATTGACATGAGTCGTTCCCAGATAATTGTTTCCCACACCCGACGCAATGGACATAAGAATCCATAAAGAAAGATAGAGAAGCAAGAAGAATATTTTTGGTGCAAAACTTTGAAAAAGAAATGCTTTTTATGATTTTTCAAATGTTTTTGGGATTTTTGAAAATTTTTGATACAAAAAAATAACGTTCACGAGTGAACGGATCCCAAAAGCCAACGTGTCTCTCACAAAAAACCGTTAATCTTCACGAAAAGAGCCGGCAGTGGCGCCATTTTAATGTAGAGATTTTACTAGGTTGAAAGTTCGTTCCTCGGTATCTCTTCGAACTGATTTCTGGTTAAGTGTGCGACTCAGTTGTTCTTGGTGGAAAAGAAATAGAACGGTTGTCGTTGTCTACACTAATAAAAATAAAAATAAAATAAAGATGGTAAAAAGAAATACTGAAAGATAAAAACTTGACAGGAAAATAATGACGAGAAATTAAAAACGTGACGAGAAATAAAAAGGCAAACTTAAAAGTAAATAAGGCAAACTAAAATTAAAGGTAAGTAAACTAAAAGTGCAATTAAGTAAAAAGGCGGGAAAAATAAAGCTTGAAATTCAAAAACATAAACTTAAAAATAAACCAAAACTGAAATTACAAAACTAAGGAAAAGTGCTCATCCGGAATAAATCCTTCATCCGGAACATTCATTCGGGACATTCATCTGGAACATTTTGGTTCGGATCATTTACTGATCCGGAATAAAGGACTGATCCGGAATATTTTGAGAAAAACATTGATTCGGAACATTAAAAACAAACTGATTCGGAACTTCCAAGAATCACTGATTCGGAACTTTTTCAATAAAACTGATTCGGAACTTTTTAAAGATCCTTCATTCGGAACATTAAAGAAAGACTGATTCGGAACAATAAAGGAAAATTTGGTTCGGAACTTAATTGATTCGGAATAATTAAACTATAAGCTCATTAGGAACATTTTAAAGGAACTGATTCAGAACATTTTAAAAAGAACTTCATTCGGAACATTTAAAGAAATTGATTCGGAACTTTTAAAACACTCATTCGGAACTTTTTAAACACATTGATTCGGAACATTAATTTATTCAGAAGAAAACTGGGCAATGTTAACAGTAGCATGAACGAAGAACAGGGGAAAGAACTAGAACACGAATTTAAACAAAATCAATCAATATCAACCAAAAGATTAAACCAAAACAACCTCTAAACATCAACTAACAATAATCAATCAACCCAAATAAATAAAACTAACAAATTTGATCAAATCAATCAAAACCCACTTGATTGAAAACCATATAAATAGAAGAACATAAACATGAATCATAAAGAAAGATTAAGCAAGAAAGGAAGATGAGAGATTAACAAGAAAAGATAAAGATTCAATAACATTAAAAGTAAACTTACTTGAATTAAAGAGTGCAATACAAGAAATTAAAGTGCAAGAATTTAAATTGTGCAAAATGAAAATGGTGGAAGAGGTGGGTTGTCAATCCACCCAACACAAACAAATGAAGGAAAATCTAAACTATATATAGGGAGATTAGGGAGGTGCTTAGGAAGCTTCCTCCCTTCTTTCTTCTTTCCTTAATTGCATGTTTAGTCCTTAATCTCCAAATTCTTCGACTTTAGTCTTTTAATCTTTTAAGTTCTTCGACTTTTGTCTCGGGATCAATAACTCGTCTTGTAATTTCTTCAATAAATTAGACTTGAGTCATTCGGCTTTCAGTAAACTTCCGTCTTTTGACTTTTTCTTCAATAAATCTTCAGAATTGGTCTTGGACTTCCGTTCTTTTTGCACTCTTGATTTCTTGACTTCGTCTTTCGTCTTTTTCTTCGATAAAAGCCCGTGAATGCCCGTGTTTTCTCCACTTTTCACATTTTCGTCCTAAATCACAACAAAAACACAAACCACGCATAATTCCGACATAAATGACATAAAATACACGTTTTGGCTCGGTTATTATTGTAATTAAGTGGTAAAAAGGATGGGTGTTTACACACCTATCAAATATCACCTCATGTTTCATTTTATCATTTGTTACAGAATATCAAAATCTCGCCACCTCTAATTTTGCTCGAAATTATCATATATGTGGCTTATTTACTTGCTTAATGGAATTTACGTACTTCATCTTGACTGATATTAACTTTTCTAAAAAAGAAATTTGAGTTAAACCTAAATAATCATTATTAACAAATAATTTCTAGCAAATATTTATGGTCTCCCGACTTTGTTGGTCGACTAATTTGAAAATATGAACACACAGATTCACAAATCAAGCAGAAATCATCTTTCTTGGTAAGTTCTGAGGTCTAAGTTTTCCAAGTCAGGCAATGGAGAAAAAGAAGTCTTCATGATGCAAACTGTTCGACTTGATACAATCAATTCTTTTTTCACACAAACCGTAAAGGGATTGAGGAATTAAAATTCTAAGCCGTATAATAAAAAAATTAAAATTATTCAATTAAAAAAAATCAAATCAATTAACAAATAAATAAATAAACTTAATTAAAAAAATACTAAAAAGTCCATTATACTAAAATGGCACATCACAATTCACAACAATACTAAACTTACACATCTTTTATGAAACACATTTAACTGTTATACGCAAATTAACATTCACAAAAACTCGAATTAACAAACACACTAAACAACAAATCATTCAATCAAACAAATACTAAAGGACGGTTGAAAGTAAACAAACCTTTAAAAAATGGAGTCACGAGATGAATATGACATGATCAATATCAACAATGGATTTGATAAATTCTCCAATGGCTTTGATAACTTATGAAACAAAAACAATCTTCACTAACATATTCACCAGACAATATATTTAGGGACATAGAAATAAATGAAACAAAACCACCGACGGAAAAAACTAGGCGTGTGATATGGACGTATTAACACATGCTTTAAAAGTAATATTATTATAGTAATATTATAATTATTGGAATAAAGTGATTTTTGTTCAAAAAAAAAGTGATTTGTTGGAATGTATGCACTTTAGATCAAATGTTTTGAAACCCGGTTCCAAATCGATCCTGTTGAGTCACCGGCTTCGGGTCAACCCGGGTTAACCAGGTTTTTTAAAATAAAAAAAAATATATTTTTAATAATTAACAAAAATTATATATAAAAACCATAAAAATCTTCGTATATTGAAAATATAAATTGTTTACCAACCAATATAATATGTAAAAATAAAATTATGTCGCAAATACGTAAAATTTACATATTTTTAAAAAAAACTCGAAAAAATCAAAAACTGGTCGGGTCTCAAGAGCCGGGTTGACTCGGATCACCCCAAACCCAGTGGGTCGAGCCAGGTTTCGAAAATGTGAAACCCGGGTCAATATGACCCGTTTTTTCGAAACATTTCTTTAGATGACTTTAATTTGGTATGTTCGGCTTTAATGCATTTTAATAGACTTATATGATGTGTGGACGATTGGCTGTATATTTTATCGAACCTAAAACTGATTTAGTAGGCGTGTGAAGTGCCTAAAAATATTTACCCCAACCTGACTTTAATTCAACTCGGGTTAATCGGGTTTGGTTTACTCAGATCGAGTTTATTTGGATAGAATTAATTCGAGTTTAGAACAATCCGAATTTGAATAAAATATAAAAATTATATTTAATATACTCTTTTTAAACAAAAATTATATACAATTTATATAAAAAATTAGAAACAAATAAAAAAAATCTTATTCAAGGCAATCCAATAGACCGGAACCCGAGTTACACAAAATTTTCATACCTGATACTCGATCTGATTTTGAATTCGGTTTAACAGAGTTGACCAAATTGACCCGAGTTATAACTAGAACCCAAGTAACCTGACCTAAACATCCTCATGCCGGGTTCAAGTCGAATCGGATCTCTTTTTTTAGCACCCTAAAAGCAACCACAAAAAGTTTAAATTTTATTTTACATCTAAACACCCTTAACTATTAAAATAACAAAAAATACCAAACATTTTAAACCGTGAATTAACCATGGTCTGAAGCGGTGGGTATTAAAATAAGAAGCATATCACATCTGAAAATTCAGTTTTAAAAGGTGCAAACCCATAATCGCACGGTTCTTGCAATTTCTAATTAAGCTTAATTCTTGCAATTTTTGATGGATTTAACCGCAACCACCACAATTATAATTTACGTAGTTGATATGGATTTATGCGGTCTAAAACAAATTAGTTTCATCATATCTAAAAGAAATTCCTAGAATAAAAGAAACTATCAAAGTATTAATAATATTAGTTTCGTCGTATTTAAAAGAAATTCCTAGAATAAAAGAAACTATCAAAATATTAATAATAATATACGTTACAACTTTTATAAGACACGTTAAATAATCGGCCTGCCACTTTTCGATTTAGCCAAAATACATTTCATTATATAACACACATTAAATAATCGATGTGTCTTTTGATTTATACAAAATGCATTTTCATAAAACTTAATAATATAATTATTAAAGAAAAACATATACTAATTGTAAAATATAATGCATTTCTTATAATATAGACTTAAAAAGTACTGAAACATAACAAACTATTACCTCTTATATTTAACAATATGGTCTCTATGGTTTTAGTACTTAATATTTATTATACTTTTTATTTAGTTTAATTTTTTTTAAAATATACTTTAAAGTAAAAAAGTTTACAAAAATATTTAACTAATTTTTTAAACTTAAAATTGAACAAATCATTTTTACTAAAAAAATGAACAAAATTCTTTCATTAAAAAAAATCAAAAACTATAATTAACTCTTTAACACATAGTAAATTATAAAATAAACATTTGCCTAAAAAAGTCAACAATAATCAGATATTATACCCGTCCATCGGACGGGTTTTGCAACTAGTATATATATATATATATATATATATATATATATATATATATATATATATATATATATATATATATATATATATATATATATATATATATATATATATATATATATATATATATATATATATATATAGAGAGAGAGAGAGAGAGAGAGATGGGATCAATAGAAAACTTTATCTCGGTGAAAAACTTAGAAAACCTTCTCCCAACTGTTAGATCAAAGACACCTTCCCCTCCTTTTTATTTCCAAAAACTACAGGGACTGTTTTGTAACTTTCTGATGTTATCAAGGTTTGTTTCGTAAATCATCATATCTCACCATATATAATTCATTTCTTCTCATTTTTTTTCTTCTTCTCTTTATCTGTTGTCGTGTTCTATTTCCCACCAGGTCACCATCACATCCACCGGCCTTCACCACCGTCAACCATCATTCTTAGTTGTTCATGATCGTTCTTCACCATTACGCTCCTAATAAGTAATCAAATTCATCACTTATGTTTGAAAGTAAGGTTCTTTTAATAATTTTTACGGTTATCATAAATTAATATTGATTATATTTTGATTGATTTGTTGGGTTTTGTGTTATTTTTAATCTAAAGATGGTCGAGAAAAAAATGGTCGAGAAAAAAATGGATCCAATCTTGTTTAATAAGGCAGCACACAAGGTGTTTGATAGAATGTGTCAACAAAATTTTATAAGTGCGATGCACTAATTTAATAGTGATTGCTGATAAGTGTTATCATGTATAGATATTTTTGTGATAAGATAGGAGTTTTAGATGTTAAGTTTTAGATTTTGTTTACGTGTGCAATTGAATAAAATTCGATTAAGTGGTTAGGGGAGCTGATTTGACTTGACTGAAATCCGTTAAAGTAGTGATGCTTAAGTTTGTAAATAGTTTAGATGTGTTAAGTAGGTTATGTGTGAAGTGGTTAGGGGGTTTGATAAACCACAGAAGTATAAAACGTTTGTGAGCAAGTGCACTATCCTCGGAGATCTTAAGATAGTGATGTTAAAATTGTCGATGGCGACCATAGGCTAAAGGTAGTTACGTTGTCCCTTTGTGTATTGGACTTCCGTTCTTAGTTTTCTTATGAATGTTATGTTCGGATGTATAAACATAGTTGCATTCCTTTGTCCCCTCGTAAGTAAATAACATTATCTTTATACAGGGTGGCGTAAAATTGATGCCAATGATTTAACTTAACTAGAAAGGTTAGATTTATTAAATTATTGAATGTTTTTTTATCTACATAATAGAACTATTCTTCAATTCTTACCGTCCATTCAGAGGTAAATGAATGAAGTTCGGGGAAATTTAGTCATATATTCGCTTTTTGTTGACATACCTGATGGCAACATCAAAGATGATACATGCTACTTTGTCAAAGCTTTAATCAAGTGAAACCTCAAGTCCCTTATGGCATATGGATTAGCTGGATACTGCCTCACCATGATCATCAACACACCCATTAGCGTTATCTAACAGCTAAACTAAAACAAGAGGAACTGGAGAATTATAAGAGAAGAAGAAGAATAATAAGAATACGAGAAGAAAATATTTTGCTAAACAAGAAGAAACAACAGCATCAGTCTGATGTTGTTCGATAAACATATGTGTAGCTATTTGGATAGATTTCACTATCAACTTTACGTTTTTATTGTAACTGTAATATTAAATTTAAAATCACTGAATTTATTGGCTCGCATATGTATTGGTACCAAGTTTTTGTTTTCTTTTATTACAATCTAAATCTTTATATGCTTTTATTTTCATAATGCTGCAATGTTATGGTCATATTCTTTATGTAACTAGTGTAAAACAGTAATGTTTGGGGGACGACCACTTTTGACTGTTAACCTTTGAGTTATCAAGTCAAGGTTGTTGAGATTAACATTATGGCAACCATTTCCCACCTTAAAATTGTCTACAGGCTGTAGATCCTTACGAAAAAAATTGTGTGTTATGGGTATTGGGTTATCCCATCACCTTGCATGTTTTGTTCAAGTTTGCAATACGTCTATAAAAATAATCTAATCCTTTCAGGAAAAAGGCAGGGCACTACTATAAAGTCACTGAACAAAGAAACACCACATAAGAATAGTGCAAACACAGTACACAACCCACATATATATGAGTAGAACACGTATCAATAACAAATACAAAAGTAAGAGAATACCCAGAAAAATAGTTGTAAAAAGATCCATTTCGAAGTAAGTTTATATATCACAAAGTATTCAACATCTACCTAAACCTAAACAACACTTGATGAGGAATAAAGAAAAACAAAACAAGCGAACACTAAAGAACGAGCTGATTATTTCATCATGAGTATTAATAAATAACAATGATACATTAGAAATTTAGTATTATCTCAAGTTTACTAGTATATATCGTCGCAGACGTGTTAAACGAACACGTTTTGTTTGACATTCTTGAGAAACCATTGGTATGGAGCTACGAGACTATCCTTAAGTGATGTCTTATTGTTGAGCTATCTACAAGATTCTTGGAGTTCCAGCATGCTTTGAAGAGTCCCAAACAAGTTCTCCCTAAAAAATGACGACCTCTTTCACCAACTCTGCAAGTTCCTTACTAGCCACCTTCTTTCCACTTCCCACATTAGCATTCCTTGGATGACCTAATAATACAAACAAATGTTGTAACAAATAAATTGATGCCCTAATCATACTAACAGATGCACTAAATATATACACAGATGCGTTAAAATGCCGCAAACGGATGCACTAAACTATAAGTTGCAATTAAATCAACTATATTAGCTATTACGAATTAAAGTTGCAGAACTAAACATATTTTGTGTCAATTGTAATGGAACAATCAATGTATGCAAGTTAGATAACTATTCAGAACACATTTTAGTAAATGAGTTTTTTTCGGTTTCACATTATAAAACTAGTACAGTGGTGAATATTGGACAGTTTTAGTCTATAAAACTAGTACAGTGGTGAATATATGCCTCCTTGTAACAGTTTTAGTCTATGATCAAGCAAATATTGGACAGTCAATGTTGCAACGATTATCATACAGATTACATCAATCAATACACGATTCACAATCTGAAGGTCGCAAGTACGAAAATAAAATAATGTGGGAAACAATGCTTAGGTGATATAAACACGTAGGAACTATAAACTAACAAAAAAGGACGGATAATTCTCTAATAAAAACTACGGCATGAACGAAATAAGCTAAAAACTAGTTTTAAAGTTATTATCCTCCATTCAAAGACTGAAACTTAAGCATCTTTTTTAATTGGCATTTGATCAAACAGTTGGAGTGCATAAAAACCTTATAAATCTCAGCACATTACCCAATTCATATCCCTCTTGGATAATATCAAGGTAACCTAACCAAATTTTTCCTACCAATATCTATCATTTGAAATCAATTTTTTGAAACAGTTGACAACAAAAAAATGCAACAGGTTGTATAAAAAATATAGATGCCCTAAGTTTAACAAACGGATGCCTAAGTTTAACAAACGGATGCCTAACTTTAACAAACGGATGCCCTAACTTAACATACAACTAAATATACAGCTAAGTAGAGTTCAACCGGGTACTCGAGATTGCTAGTGCACAATCGTGCATTGTTAATATGAATATGTGATCGAAACTAATTGCATAAGCATTCTTGTGGGCCATCTAAGGATTGTCTACCAGGTTCAAGAAGTTACTAGTGCACTCACCAAAAACATAACGACCAACAAAAGGATGAAAGCTTGGAGGCAATGATAAAAAATACCTGCATATGGCACATTAATTTCTTATTTATCGGAAGCTTTCCGAATATAATAATGTACAATTATGAAAGTATCTCCTTCGGTATTGCATCTATGTCCTTCAGAACTACAAGCTTTCCGATAATCTGCACAAGATGTAAGAAAACTAACATTGATCAAACACGACAATGGTTGTATATAATATAATCATAAAAGTTTCCTTTGCAACGTGTTGTGAATATTTGCAAATACTAGTATTTGATAAAGAGCAATGCTAAATATTCCTACAATATCCTCCTACTTATCCTCCTACCCATATTAAATTAAAACATGTGTAATCCACTAACTCTCTTTCTTAATTTCATCTAATGATCAATCCATTTGTCATAATAATAAAAGTAGGAAGATATGTAGGCATATCAAGTAGGAGGATAAATCATTTTCCTTTGATAAAAATAAGAGCTTAGTTCCTAAACAATCAATTATCAGAGTAAGAAAGCAGACAAAATATATTAAGAGAAAAAATACATATGTTGCAACTGTGTTGATGGTTGTATCCAATCTCTTAGCAAGTGATCCACTCCTGTAGAACGAGAAGTACAAACATCAGTTACCAAAAATACATGGCATGCCTACATTTCTTGTATCATTTTAGCTGGTAAAACTGAAGATGGATACGAAATATATTACAGTTGAATCTTGCCAAATTCTTCATCTTCATTAGCAGCAAATTTAGAGGACACGTGAACAAAACCTTCTGGCCTTTGTGGGTGGTGTTCTGCATGAAACATCCAAATGTAAGTTATGTAACTTAACAAATTAATGTGATAAGAAGTTTGCTTTTGGGTAATGCAAGATGACTATATATTTGATTTAATAACAAAAAATAATACTGCTATGTTAAGGAAATATCAAATCACAACAACTTAAAAAGGCTAATACATAATGAGGTCATAAACATAACCACGATGCAAATAGTTAATAAGTAAATTTCTCATATTTTCTACGTGTACATAAGCGCTCTTCCAATTAGGTTCTCTTGGGTTGCATTCGACTTTTAATGTGTATTTTTATTTTTTCGGTTGTCAGCCTGGTCAGAACTTTTCAGGCGTTTTGTCGCTTACGACTAGAATTCCTAGTAACTTGCACTCTATGTAATCTTGTTCACATATATTACCAAACTTTCCTAGTTTTTTCAAGTTTCCAGTTTGGTATCTGTTTAATACGCTGCAGAAATAAGTTTAGGATATCCTAAGAAGTTAACATCTTTGTTTTACAGCTCCCATTATATGTAGCAACGAAAAATTGGACCTAGATACCAAAATAGTGACCAACCTGTTTTGACCCATAACAACCAAAATTAGAGTATAAATTTTAAGCGTACACAAAATTTCACTAAAGTATCACAGCCGGATGCACTAAAGTACACCAAATGGATGCACTAAAGTACACCAAACATATACACTAAAGTGCCTCCGTAAGAGCTTATAATATACATCATCACAGCCTGACATTTCAACTCTTGTAGGTTCTAAACCATATTTTTACAAGAAACAATCTTTCTAGAAAAATAATAAGTAGAATCTGACATTCTAGAAAGATAAACTTTTTGTCTACAATATAAGCTAAAACAATTAATAGAAAGCCCAAAATAAACAAAACGAGAGCTACCAGATAGCAAAATTAGTGAACATTTCAGAAAGAAGAAGTTAAGGTGATATACTTTGCTCCTAAGCATATACAGTAACTAGAAAGAGCTATTTAAGATTATGAAAACAAACCATAAAAGGGTAATATGAACTTTTGTGTCTTGTTGACTTCCTTCACATATGCCATGTAATATACTCCGGCCTTTTCATAACACCCTGCATTCCAAGCAACAAAGACCTATCAAAGACACAATAAGGGAAATGCATTGCCTACACTAGGTATAATCTAATGAAATGTAAACTCACATATCTCAAAGATGCAAGACATAAAGTTTCAAATAAATGAAAAAAACCCAAACCTTGCGATGATCGTGAGTCAAGTGTCAACTGTTCCTTGGGTAATTTTTTATACCACCAGAACACGTGGCAATAGGAGCCACCACTTTTTCTGGCGGCGTCGAAGTGTTTACTAAAATAGCCTGATATGTGGACCTCTAGTGCTAACATCCCCTAATCAACAACACCTACCAAATCCAAACTTTTTTAGCAGCTCAAATTTCGTCCTCGCTACAATATAGGCTCGAATTTCTATATTGAAGTTGATTTTTCTTTTTCAAATCTTGATATCTAATCACGAATATGTCTCCAATATCTTCCTAGACAGAAATATCAACTTAATCAGAAATATGCTTTCATTCTAACTACATAAATTTGATTTCATTTTAATCAGAATTATCAACTTAATCATACATTTTTGTATTGCCAAACTCCACCTATGTTTACTAAATCACTGAATAATCCTTACGAGGTATTATAGATTCCTTGTTTTTTAAATACAAATACACTAATCATTCAATATAAACATATATGGTGCAAATTAGTGCAAATCATTAATAAAATTTCATTCATACATTTTCTCAAACAGGTGGTGTGCGGCTTTAACAACCATGTTCTTCATTCAAATTTTTTTATCTAATTTGTTTAATATATTGTAAACATATGATGATAGGATTATAAACTTTCACAAAACTTCAAAAATCATCTACATATTCGATTTAAGTTCGAAAAGTAAAAAAAAATAGATTTATAAGAATATTAAACAATACCTGATAAGTTATGAAACTAGTGATCGGGGACGACGGAGAACTGTGTGGTTAATAGAGTAGTGTACATGACGTCCCACTTAAATTGTATCAGATAACCATACAAAAGATGGAGTTAAACTGAGACCTATCGAAGGACATAGCAGAACAACTATCTGGATGCAAATAGCCCATCTAAGTAAAGAACTCCGCCTTGTAAAATAAGAAGTATGTGAAGATTTGACCCTTTATATTGATTTTTGCTGTATCTGGAAAACTTGATGTTAACGAGGACTTGATACTTTCACTTTTCTTGAAATCTAAATTCACATGGTATGACATAAGTGCCACAGTACATTCGAATGAACATAAGATAATTCACCATCACCAAATATGCAGATGCAACAAACTGAATTAGCTTGCAACTTGAACGTTTGTATCAGGATGCAACCAAGTAATAGTAATAAAAAATATCTTAAAACTAGGGGCTGTTTGGCAAAGTGATTAGACTTATTAGCATATTGTGTAATAAAAATACACAATATTGAACAAAAACATTAATATAGAAGTGCAAAATAGCTTATCTAAGAACTTTGAGAAAGACTTTTTGCAAGAGCCATAAGCTTCTATGACAAGCTAAGCCAAACACCCCCTAGGATTCACATGTATCTGGTATGACCTGAGCCAAACAAATGAAACTTCTATCAAGGCTTATCAAGTGGTGCCAATATGATATGAGATGCCTAAAAAAAGTGTAGGGTAAATGGGCATATTGGAAACAGAAAAAAATAAGTAATCATTTAAATGGGTCAAAACACGCCGAACCTATCTTGCCATCTGTATCTTCAGAAAACCGTATAGACAATCACATGATAAAACAAATTTAAGAAAAAAGTCAATTTCAATAGACAAATACATGATGGGTATATGTTTCATGCCATTATTTTCCTTAAGCCTACGTAGCTTGTGGCCAAGACTGAGGTCGGCCACCATTACCTGTCGGCCACTGGTTTTGGGTGCCCTGATAAGCTGTTGTCTGAAACAAAATAACCATCATTGTGGCGCTTCTTTGAATATGAAGTGTTCTTATGATGTAAAAAGAGCTTAAACCTTTCTATGAATTCTTGCCTAGTATTTGCTGCACGTGTTTGTTGGATCATAACCAAAGTATGCCCTTTTATAAATCTATTAGACGCCTTAAATTAGTTTATGATTCTTTAAGCTACGCTCTAATCACACAACAATAGATTATGCCCTATTTTCTTAAACTGATAATGCGAAAATGATTATAACAAATCACATTTTTATATACCACTTCGATAAAACTAAGGTAACCACCAGTAGCCAATTTTTTTCTAACAATATCTATTTTTTGAAATCCGTTTGAAACAATTGACAATAAAAAAATGCAGATACCCTAACTAACTAATCAAACGAATGCCATAACTTAAACAAACATATGCTCTTGCTAAATAATCAAACGAATGCCCTAACTTAGACAAAAAAATGGCCTAACTAATTAATAAAACAGATATCCTAACTTAAACAAACAGATAGCCTAACTAAATACTCGAAGGGATGTCCTAACTTAGAGAAACTAATGCCCTGACTAAATAATCAAGCGGATGCCCTAACTTAAACAAACAGATCGCCTAACTAATTAATCAAACAGATCGCCTAACTAATTAATCAAACAGATGTCATAGCTTGTTTCATATAATATATAAAAAATCAAGAAAAGAACAATAAATCTCATTCCAACATTTCATCAAACACATGGTGCGCAATTTCAATAAACACGTTTTCATGATCTTTTCTCATGAATTTGTTCCATATTAAATAGAAAACACGCGTATATGATAATTAACTTTTAATAAAGCTTAAAAATAATTAATCATAGATTTAAATTCGATTAATTGGCAAAATTAGTTTACTTTTATTCTAAATCTTACTCTCTTACTGGTGCACAGTGTATGGTCACATCAAAGCATAGTGGTCGGATACGTTGTGGTCGGAGCAGTGGCCGGAGCAAGGGTGGGAGCATAAAGATGGCGTACGTGTGATAGTGGTTGTGGCTGATTGTTGGTGTTGTATCATAGCGAAGGCATACGAGTGGTAGGGATGGTGGCTTGGCCGCCGGTGACCGGAGCCTGAGAATAAGATACAGTGTGGTGGTGGTGGTGGTGGTGGTGGTGGTGGGAGGTCTGAGTGTGTTTGGTGGGAGATGAAACTATGTGTTTGTAACGTTTCTAAGGCAGTTGGCACATCCAGCCCCTCTATTTTTATTAATTTTCAGTTTCGGCCCCTCCGCTTTTATATGTTGCAAAACCTTCCACTTAGTTTGTTTTCTAAGTTTTCTCCCAAAATCAAGTTTTCTCTAGAACCCATCCCTATATATATATATATATATATCACACAAAAATATGATGATGATTGTGTTCAAACAGTGATGATCTAAAAAGATTTGAGTTGACTTTGAACGAATCTGAGATGTGGCTCTTTTCTTAAATCAAACATAAACCTTAAACAAAACGTGTAAAGAAATATGGATTAAGAACAAGTAAAAGCTAAGAAAAAAAGAATAAGAATAAGCTAAGAACGAGAATTCAATTATCAAAGGTAAAAGCTTGATATATATATATATATATATATATATATATATATATATATATATATATATATATATATATATATATATATATATATATATATATATATATATATATATATATATATATATATATATATATATATATATATATATATATATATATATATATATATATATATATATATATATATATATATATAGATTTAGGATCATATGAGAACTTTTTAAAAGTATAAAAATGAGAACTATTGAACAACCAATAGAATTGAAGCAAATTTTAATTAAGTGAAATTTAATACACTTGAAGACTAAAAATTTAAAAATGTGACTAATAAGGCTATTATAGTAATTTTGCATTCTCAATTTTCAATAATACATCACCACCGGTGTCTTCTACTCCCTCACAATAATATCTACCAAATCAGCCCCATTTTTTTATACAATATCTATCCGTAATTAAAAAAGTACTCAAAAAGCTTAAAACAAAGATGTGGGTCCTTAGAAAAAAAATGCGAGTCCATGATATGTTTTTGATACACAAAACTATTGTATGTATCGAATTTGTATAGAAGTGACGCATATTGGTTTCAATCGGTTTGTGTACAAGGTTTGAAATGCGTATGATGTACCGGAATATGATACACAATCCTCTCATGTCACAACCGCCGCTCCTCAGTCAGACCGTCAGAAAAGCCTCACAAGACCTAATGTCGCCGCTGTCCAATCGTCGCCGCTGTCCAATCGTCGCCGTCGCCATTAGATCCAATCTTCTTTGGTGACGCATATCAGGTTTTGTTCGTGTAGTCAAAAAATTTAGATCGAGTCACCAATCTCTCATATCTGGTGTACTGATCTGCTAAAATCCCACAGATCTGTTTTTTTATTCTTTTTTATATAATGTACCACGATGCACGACGCATCAGTTTTTTTCGAATAATATATCAGGATGTATGCGTTATCGAGATGAAATACAAATATGCATCAGTTAGTTTTGAGACAATGTACCAGGATGTATGACTATATTCGAGACGATGTATCAAGATGCATCGTTATTACATGTATTACTGTGTGCATGTATTACTCTAGTTGTATCAGTCTTATAATGAAAGTTTTACTTTTTTGAAAAGGATGTATCAAAATATACCAGATTCAGATATGAGTTGGGTTTGTATTTTTGTGGGCTATTGCATCATGTACCAGGTAGTTCTTTCTAAGTACTTGTGTCGTTGGTGGTGGTGAGCCGCTACACAAAGCGACGATGTACCGGAGTCTGGTGTTGTTTTGTTTAAACTAACGGTTTGTATATAGTTTTGTTTCGATTATTTGTTTTCTTGAACTAGTATGGAATTCTTTTTTATTAAAGACCTGTTACAGTAGCTAGTTTTTGCTAAGTTGAAATTATCTTATTTAAGAAAGTCTCGATTTGTACCAGTTTGATTGTTTAGAAAGGAATATATGTGTAACAGTTGGACCGTATCAGTTTAAGAAATGGATGTGTATGTTTGTTTTTATTCTATGTGGTATCCACAGTTCATTTGTCACACTATTTTGTTATTACTTGTTTATTACTATGTAAACATATGGTTACTGAAATATATATCAAACAAGTCCATGCATGCACCACTGTTTTGTTAATACGGAGTATGTGTTTATTGCTACTTAAAAAATGGCTAGTGATTAATGTATCAACTATATAAATTAATTACCGGGTAACAAATAGCTGTGAAAAAAGATGCTCAAGAAGCTAAATCAAAATGAGAATTCTCCAAAATACCCTTCAAACTCTATTTATTTGATTTGATGTCTCATATTTAATGTTAATCTAATCTAACTCTATTTAAAAGATCCAACGGTCTATAAAAGTTCTCATTTTAATAATTTTAAAAAATCTCTCACATTAACCCTCCTCTATATATATATATATATATATATATATATAGGGATGGGTTCTAGAGAAAACCTCATCTCAATAGAAAACCTAGAAAACTAAGTTATAGGGTAGATTTTGTAAACATTCAAACTTTAAGGTAAAATTTAAAAAAGAACTTTATTTAGTTATATAATCTCATAAGAAATTTTAATATTCAGAAATATAAAATAAAAATCGATCGAAATAAAAAAAAATTCTAAAAAAAATTTCAGAATTTTTTTTCAAAATTTTTTTTTTTCAAAATTTTAAAAAAATAAAAAAAATTTCAAAATAATTTTTTTGTCAAAATTTTTTTTTTTCAAATTTTCTTTTTTTTCAAAAAAAAATTTTTCTCAAAAAAATTCAAATTTTTTTTCAAAAATATATTCTAAAAAATGTATGAAAATTTGAAAACTACTTAAAAATAGTTCAAAAATTTATAAAAAAACTCAGAAATTTAAAAAAAAAATAGAAAATTTTATAAATAGTTCGATAATATTAAAAATTTTGAATTTATTTGTGTTCTTTTAATGCATCCGTTTGTGTTCTTTTACGGTATATGTTTAATATTGTATTAAGGTATCAAATTTATTTGTAACCTACGACATTCTTAGTATGGGCATTACTAATTAGGGCATCTATGTGTATATTTAGGGCATATGGTTATAGCAAATTAAGAAATCTTTGTATATGTTTAGGGAATATATTTTTAGAGTAACGTGTAATCATAATCAGTTGTTAATTATTGTTATAAGGGAATTCATTAGAATGGTTAGTGTATCACATGAATTGTTATAAAGTTTGTTTATATAATTCATCCAAAATATGTCATATGATATCTTTTAGTATGACAATAGTATCAGGTTAAGTTAGGGAATCTACTTGTTTTGTTTAGTTCATCCATTTATAGAAACATAGAAAACAAAAACAGATGTCCTAAAATATCAAAACAGATGCCCTAAACGGAATGCACTAAACGAATGCACTAAACAAAATTATTAGGGCATTCGTTTTGTTTTCTATGTTTTCTACCGAGATTATGTTTTCTATATGTTCAAGGTAACATGTAATGAAAATTAGTTATCAATAATTGCTATAATAAGGGCATCTTTTAGTATGATTAGGGCATCACACGAACTGTTACAACATTTTTTGGTATAGTTAGTGTATCTACAATATAAAACATGTGTTACAACAATTGTTAGTATTGAGTTTGATTATAGCATAATGTTATGATATGGCATCTTTTTGTTATGCTTAGTGCATACATTTGCATGAGCATTATTCTATCATTGTGTATGTTTAGGCCATCTAATTTTATGCTAAAGATAATGTTAATCGTAATATAACGATTATTGTTATAAGAGTAAAGTGCAAAAATCATCCCTGTGGTTTGTCAAAAGTTTGAATTACATCCCTCGTTAATACTTCGCGCAACATACATCATTGTGGTTGTAAAATAGTACACCATACATCCCTGAGGACGGATGGTGCAAATATTTTTCCGTTAAGGGTTAAAAGTGTTTGTTATCTTAGGGGTATTTTAGTCCTTTTACAACCTAGGGATGATTTTTGCACCAAACTTTTCAAAAAAAAAAATTTCCAAATAAAATTTCAAAAAAATTTCAAATTTTTTTTAAAAAAGTTTCGAAAAATGTTTTCTTTTTTCGAAAAATGTTTTTTTTAATGTTTTTTTTTTAAGTTTCGAAAATATATTTTAAAAAAGTTTCGAAAAATGTTTTCAAAAAGTTTTAAATTTTTTTTAAAATTTTCGAAAAAAGTTTTTTTTTCAAAAGTTTTTTTTAAAAAAAGTTTTTTAAAAAAAGCTTTTTTTAAAAAAAGCTTTTTTTTAAAAAAAGTTTTTTAAAAAAAGCTTTTTTTAAAAAAAGCTTTTTTTTAAAAAAGTTTTTTTTTCGAAAAACATTTTAAAAAATAACTTTTATAAAAAAAACTTTTGAAATTTTTTTTTTTCGAAGATTAAAAAAAAATTTGAATTTTTTTGAAAAAAAAAGTTTTTTAAAAAAATTTGAAATTTTTTTTTGAAAACAAGTTTTTTTTTTCGAAGATTAAAAAAAAAAATTGAATTTTTTTGAAAAAAATTTGAAATTTTTTTGAAAAAAAATTTGAATTTTTTTGAAAAAAAAGTTTTTTTTTCGAAACTTTTTTTAAAAAAATTTGGAATTTTTTTGAAATTTTTTTTTGGAAATTTTTTTTTTAGAAAAGTTAGGTGCAAAAATCATCCCTAGGTTGTAAAAAGACTAAAACACCCCTAAGATAACAAACACTTTTAACCCTTAACGGAAAAATATTTGCACCATCCGTCCTCAGGGATGTATGGTGTACTATTTTACAACCATAATGATGTATATTGCGCGAAGTATTAACGAGGGATGTAATTCAAACTTTTGACAAACCACAGGGATGATTTTTGCACTTTACTCTTGTTATAATAAGGGCATGTTTTAGTATGGTTAAGGCATCACATGACTTTTTACAATGTTTGTCGTATAATTAATGCATCAACAATATATATTACGACATCTGTTAGTATGATAAGAGCGTATTAGGTTAGGGCATTTGTTTATACGATTAGGGCATCAGTTTGTATATTCAGGATAACGTGTAATCATACTCAATTATCGATTATTGTTATCATAACGACATATGTTAGTATGATTAGGGCATCACACGAATTTTTACAATGTTTGATTGTATAGTTAGTGCATCCAAAATATGTGTTGCGACATCTCTTAATATCTTAGCATCTTAATATGATAAGAGCATAATGTTACATTGGGGCATCTGTTTGTTTGAATTAGTGCATATATTCGTATGAACATTAGGGCATCATCGTGTATGCTTACGACATCTATTTGTTTGTTTAAAGTAACGTGTAATCATAACCTGTTTCCGATTATTGTTATCACAAAAGAATCAATTAATTTGATTATGGCATCAAACGCATTGTTACGATGTTTGTTTATATAATTAGTGCATCCAAAATATGTGTTACGGCATCTCTTAGTATGATAAGAGCATGTTAAGTTAAGGAATCTATTAGTATCTGTTAGTATGATTATGGCATCACACAAATTGTTAAAACGTTTGTTTCTATAATTACTACATTCAAAATATGTGTTCTAACATCTTTTCTAAGTATAATAGTTACAATATTATTTTTTTGTAAAAGGATACTCTAAAATTTCTCAAATAGATGCACTAAAGTGCGTGCTTTTAAAAAATTTGATTTTTTTTTGAGAAAAAAAAAATTTTGGAAAAAAAAAATTGAAAAAAAAAATTTGAGAAAAAAAAATTTTGAAAAAAAAAAAATTTTTGAGAAAAAAAAATTTTGAAATTTTTTTTTTGAAAAGAAAGTCAAAATATTTTTTTTCTAGGTATGAATGTTTACCTTAAAGTTTTTTTTAAATTTACCTTAAAGTTTGAATGTTTACAAAATCTACCCTTTAACTTAGTTTTCTAGGTTTTCAATTTAGATGAAGTTTTCTCGCGATCCCATTCATATATAGGGATGAGTTCTAGAGAAAACCTCATCTCAATAGAAAACCTAGAAAACTAAGTTATAGGGTAGATTTTGTAAACATTCAAACTTTAAGGTCAACTTTAAAAAAACTTTATTTAGTTATATGATCTAATAAGAAATTTTAATATTAAAAAAATCGATCGAAATAAAAAAAAAAATTCGTAATTTTCTTTTCCAAAAAAAATTTCGTAATTTTTTTTTTCAAAAAAATTTCGTAATTTTTTTTTCAAAAAAAAATTTCGTAGTTTTTTCTTTATAAATTTCGTAAATTTTTTTTCAAAAAAAAAGTTTTCAAAAAGTTTTTTTTTTCAAAATTTTTTTTAATTTTTTTTTTTTTTCAATTTTTTTTTCTCAAGAAAATAGTTTTTCAATTTTTTTTTCAAAAAAATATTCTAAAAAATGTATGAAAATTTGAAAAAAATCAAAATTAGTTCAAAAATAAAAAAAAACTCACAAATTTGAAAAAAAAATAGAAAATTTTATAAATAGTTCGATAATATTAAAATTTTTGAATTTATGTGTGTTCTTTTAATGCATTAATTTGTGTTCTTTTACGGCATATGTTTAATATTGTATTAAGGCATCAAATTTATTTGTAACCTACGATATTCTTAATATGGGCACTACTAATTAGGGCATCTATGTGTATATCTAGGGCATCTATTTATAGCAAATTAAGAAATCTTTGTATATGTTTAGGAAATTTATTTTTATAGTAACGTGTAATCATAATCAGTTGTTAATTACTGTTATAAGGGCATCTATTAGTATGATTAGTGTATCACGTGAATTGTTATAAAGTTTGTTTATATAATTCATCCAAAATATGTCATATGATATCTTTTAGTATGACAATAGTACCATGTTAAGTTAGGGCATCTACTTGTTTTGTTTAGTTCATCCATTTATAGAAACATAGAAAACAAAAACAGATGCCCTAAAATATCAAACAGATGCCGTAAAATATCAAACAGATGCCCTAAACGGATGCCCTAAACAAAATTATTAGGGCATTCGTTTGATATTTTTAGGGCATCAAATTTGTTTTCTATGTTTTCTACCGAGATTATGTTTTATATATGTTCAAGGTAACATGTAATGATAATTAGTTATCAATTATTGTTATAATAAGGGCATCTTTTAGTATGATTAGGGCATCACACGAGCTGTTACAACATTTTTTGTATAGTTAGTGCATCCACAATATAAAATATGTGTTACAACATCTGTTAGTATTTAGTTTGATTATAGCATAATGTTATGCTATGGCATCTTTTTGTTATGCTTAGTGCATACATTTGCATGAGCATTATTGTATCATTGTGTATGTTTAGGCCATCTATTTTTATGCTAAAGGTAATGTTAATCGTAATATAACGATTATTTTTATAATAAGGGCATATTTTAGTATTATTAAGGCATCACACGACTTTTTACAACATTTGTTATATAATTAATGCATCCAAAATATATGTTACGACATTTGTTAGTATGATAAGAGCGTCATGTTAGGTTAGAGAATTTGTTTGTATGATTAGGGCATCAGTTTGTATATTCAGTGTAACGTGTAATCATACTCAGTTATCGATTGTTGTTATGATAACGACACATGTTAGTATGATTAGGGCATCATTCGAATTGTTACAATGTTTGATTGTATAGTTAGTGCATCCAAAATATGTGTTACGACGTCTCTTAGTATCTTAGCATCTTAATATAATAAGAGCATAATGTTACATTGGGGAATCTGTTTGTTTGAATTAGTGCATCTATTCGTATGAACATTAGGGCATCATCGTGTATGCTTACGACATCTATTTGTTTGTTTAAAGTAACTTGTAATCATAACCTGTTTCCAATTATTGTTATCACAAAAGAATCAATTACTTTGATTATGGTATCAAACGCATTGTTACGATGTTTGTTTATATAATTAGTTCATCCAAAATATGTGTTACGACATCTCTTAGTATGATAAGAGCATCATGTTAAGTTAAGGATTCTATTAGTATATGTTAGTATGATTATGGCATCACACAAATTGTTAAAACGTTTGTTTCTATAATTAATACATTCAAAATATGTGTTCTAACATCATTTCTAAGTATAATAGTTACAATATTATTTTTTTGTAAAAGGATGCCCTAAAATTACTCAAATAGATGCACTAAAGTAAGTTCTTTTAAAAAATTTGAATTTTTTTTTTAGAAAAAAAATTTTTGGAAAAAAAAAATTTTGAAAAAAAAAAATTTGAAAAAAAAAATTTTGAAATTTTTTTTGATAAAAATTTTATTTTGATAAAAATTTTATTTTGAAAAAAATAATTTTTAAAAAAAAACATATTTTCGATCTTTTTTTTTGAAAAAAATCGATTTTTATTTTAGTTTTTTTGAATATTAAATTTTTATATTAGATTATATAAATAAATACAGTTTTTTAAAAATATTACCTTAAAGTTTGAATGTTTACAAAATCTATCCTTTAACTTAGTTTTCTAGGTTTTCTATTTAGATGAGGTTTTCTCACGATCCCATTCCTATATATATATATATATATATATATATATATATATATATATATATATATATATATATATACACTAGCGTCGTAACCCGCCCAACGGGCGGGGTCGTTTTTTTGTTGTTGTTCCTGAAGTTTTATTGTTCGTGTGTTTTTAATTTATCGTTTTTTAAATTTAACATTAAGTATATTTTAGTTATAGTTTACGCTTAAATAATGTTAATTTTATGTTTAAATTATTTATTAAAAAACTTTAAATTCAATCCAAATTAAAAAAATATTAATATTTTAAATATTTAAGGGTCCGAATAATATAATTTGCTAAACAATCCAAAAAAAATAAAAAAAAAGTCTAAAACAAATCAAGATTTTCTTGCATTGAAATAATCAAATTTGAACTCTTTAGTTTGCAATATATTATGTAAGTATTAAAACCCGAAAAAAACTTTGTATTGTACCAACAATGTTATTACTTTTTGTGCATTATAATCTGTAAGAAAATAATATATTTATTTCTCTATGAATGCATTTTCTTTTAGCATTATTTAAAAAAAATTAATCTTCTCTTGCCAGAATTAGTTAATACTCAATATTGTAGGTTTTAAGACATTCGTTTATTATCATACGTGACATAGCTATGACTTTAATTTATTAAAGTACAACTACCCATTCTCACCATAAAGGAAACTTCATATTTGAAGTTCTTTTCTATCATACAATTATTCATGTTTAAGCGCGGCTATTTTAAAAATAAAAGGTTTTAAAAAGTCTTACAAGTTTCTTATTGTTTTAGAATCATCAAATTTTTGGTTAGAAAGTGATTATAATGTTATATGTAATTAGTAAAGCCATTCCAATGAATCGGCATCACAACCTCGTCAATGGACCACTTGCTGTATGGCTTGAAGCAAAAGAATATACAATACGTTAATTACTATTATAAGATAATAATGTCCAAACAAAAGTTGCAACGTGGGAATAAGAAGATTAGCACTTTAGTATGACTCTTAGCTTCTTCTAATGCGTACCTTCTAAATACTCCTTTTTCAGGCCCACTCATGTTCATTTGAGGAACACCGACACTCTTTTAGAATAATTACCGTTAAAAAGTTACTGAAATTGATATCATTATCGAGAATATACCATCTTTGAGATGTTAGAATTCACCCTAAGAAAATGGCATATAAACCATCTAACCAAACTTATTTATTCACAGTTCACTACTGTAATCATAGATCTAGAAATTTTCCTTATGTAATTGCATCTATAATCTCTCATTATTTTGTATATTTGTATAGGAAATTAACATGTACACATATCATTTTGATACATACTCATAAATAAATCATAAACTGACCCTCTCGCCCTTATATGGTTTTTAGCCCCTGTTTGGTAACCAGTGAGATCTTTTATGCAATTACACACGTCACATCCACCCTAACCATTTAAATATATAATCCATCACAAATTAAAACACAACTGATCTTCTAAAAACTTTTTTAACATATTAATTGATCTCTAAGTTTGTACTACTTTAACTAATCGAACATATGCGATGGGTTTTCATGTGTCACCTACTCACCATATGATCTAAATAATAAATGCATTTTTTGTTAATTACTGCATGATTGTGCTAATTTTTGAAAAAAAATGTCCACTACGTGTATTCACTAACATATGAAACAAGTCCGGCAGCAAATAGACTTCTCAAGTTTAGTCATTTAATATGAAACATTTAATCTTAATAGATCTATGAGTAGAGTGCAAAAATCATTTCACTGGTGTGCCAAAAGTTTGAATTACATCAGTCGTTAATACTTTGTGCAACATATATTTTTGTAGTTGTAACATGATGCACCATACATCCTTGAGGATGGATGGTGCAAATAGTTTTCAGTTAAGGGTTAAAACTGTTTGATATCTTAAGGGTGTTTTATTCCTTTTATATCCTACGGATGATTTTTGCAATTAACTTAAACAAAAAAAGAACTATTTAAAATTTTTGGAAAAAAACCTTTTTTTAAAAAAAATCAATTTTTTTTTTAATTTTCTTCAAAAGTTTTTTTTTCAATAAATTTTTGAAAAGAACTTTTTTTTTAAACTTAAGAATTTTTGTTTTAAAATTTACTTTTTTTGGAAAACTTCTAATTTATTTAAAATTTTAAAATATTTTTTTTAAACAAAAACTCATATTTTTTTTAGAGTTAACTGCTTTTTTGGTCCTCGTGGTTTGGTCTCGTTTTCACTTTTGGTCCAAAAATTCAAATAGTTTCGATTTTGACCTAAAAAATAAACTATTTCTTCGATTTTGGTCCATTTCTGTTAACTCCGTCACTTTGACTTATTTGACTGTTAAATAAGAGGGCATTTTCGTCTTTTAATCACACATTCATTCTTTTATTTTTATACAACAAAAAACAACAATTTGTTACTTTTTTTTAATTAAAAATTCAATATTTTTCTTATTATTAAAGAAATCTAAAAATCCAAATCTTCCTAAGTTACAAATGCATCATCCGATTTACAGTAACAAATGTATATCTTCTCCTTCATCAGTTCTATCTCCCTCTACTGAAAATACAATCATCGTCACCAACTATAATGTAACAAAATACAAGATTCTTGCTAATTCCAAGCCTTGTCCAAAGTGCAAACGTCCTATTAAGAAGAATCAAGGCTACCCTGAAAATACCATAAACATAAAAAAAAATACCCTGAAAATGTTGCGGAAAATGGTTCCTCTGGTAACAAAAATTTCAGATCCAAATGAGCGCGTTATAATCCACGCGCGCAAAGGGGTTTAAGACAGCCGCACACGTCTTACATCTCAAAGGCGCGTAAGGATTAACAACTATGTTTGGATGGGAATGAATCGGTGAAATCGAAGCCGCGAGTGGGATCACGCACTTGCTTGATTCGACTTTAGACCTCGGCCATGTGTTCCATGTCATCCGAATTGCGTCGATCGAGGGCTCTGGATCTGCTGATTGATACTCAGTAGCCATGGTTGGTTGATGGGGAATTGAATTGGGGGGTGTTTGGGATTAGGGTTTATGATTTTGTTTGACTTATAAACAAGTCAAAATTGGGGATTTCGGAAGGAGAGTGTGATATGGGTTGGGATCTCATATTGATTTATTTGATTATGTTACAAACATGTTTTTTAAGTTTTTATAACTTTTTACTAAAAAAAAATTATTTATTATCATTGGTTTAAAAAACATGTGCCACGTCATGACTAGTTTTATTTTCTTTAAATATTTGTATACAATGATATATAATACTAATAATAATTATTATTATTTTATTTTTTATTATTATTATTATTATTATTATATTTATTTTATTATAATTATAAGAAAAAAGAAAATACAAAAGAGAGGGTATTCTAGTAATTTAATGGCATCCAGATGAGGGTGTCTTTGTCATTTTATATCATTTAACTGGTCAATCTAGCGGTCAACGTGAATTTGGACCAAAAGTGAAGAAAAAGTTTGATTTTTGGTCAAAATCGAAACTATTTGAATTTTTGGACCAAAAGTGAAAACTAGACTAAACCACGAGGACCAAAAAAACAGTTAACTCTTTTTTTTATTTTTATAAAAAAACCTAAAATGTTTTATATTTACTTTTTAAATTTTAAAAAGTTCTAATTTTTTTCGAAATTTTTTTCAAAAAAAAGTAAATTTCAAAATAGAAGTTCTCAAATTTTTTTGATTTTTTTTTTTGAAAATATTTGAAAAAAATATTGAACTCTTTTTTTTTCAAATTTAATTCTTTTTTTAAAGTTAAGTGCTGTTAAAAGATTAAAACACTTTAAGGTGACAAACAGTTTTAACTCTTAATTGAAAATTATTTGCACCAGTCGTTTTCAATTTCAAGAATGTATGATACGCCATTTTACAACGATAAAGATATATATACTACGCGAAATATTTATGAGGGATGTAATTCAAACTTTTGACAAACTAAAAGTATAATTTTTTCACTTCACTCTAGATTTATATTTGAATAGGGTGATGATCCTAGAGAGTAGGGGTGTGATTCGGGTTGACCCGGTCGGGTTCGGGTCAACTCGGGTCGGGTCAAGTAAGGTAATAAGTAAAAAATATATAACCCGAACCCGAGCCTAATTAGAACTCGGGTCACTCGGGTTCGGGTCAATTCGGGTCGGGTCAACTCGGGTCGGGTCAACTCGGGTTCGGGTCAACCCGAGTTTGAGAAAAAAGTGTAAAAAGTGGCCTAATTTTGTACTAAAACAATGTAAAAAGTCTAATTTTAGTCGGGTCAAGTCGGGTTGGCCGTGTTCGGGTCAACTCGGGTCGGGTCAAGGGTAAAAATATATAACCTGAACCCGAGCCTATTTAAAACTCCGGTCAATTCGGGTCAACCCGAATTGACCCGAAAACGCTTTCGGACCCGAGTGACCCGACCCGAATATGATTATTCGGGTTCGGGTTCGAGTTCGGGTCGGGTCAGGTCAACTTTTTTGACACCCCTACTAGAGAGTATGGAAATTTTTTAATGCTAGAAGATAATAGAATATCTATTTGTGATTTGAGAAAAGACAAGCATGTCGCTTTGTATTGTGACTGAAGTGGTTGCCATCACCATGTTTGTTTATTGAAAAAACCAAAGAATGAACTGATTGTGCTTGGATATTATTTGATGGACCTTGGAAATGATGGTGCATGTATTTTAAAGGTACATGTTGAAAGTCTCTCTAGGTTGGTATCTAAGATTAAATGCCGGTGTTCACTTGTATATTTTTTTACCTAATGAAACGAATTGATGACATTATATATGTTAATATGTATATGTATATACCGAGCTATTTTTTGGTTTCCTAAGATTTTTAACCAACTGATGTAATAGTGTAAAAGTAAGGGTCATTAAATTGGAAGTTTTCAAGGGCGAAAGAAATTGAAGCTCTTTAAAGAGGTGAAATGATGTAGCAATGTAGTAGTACTAAACAAAAGGAGGGTACAATAGTCTATTTATAATAGTCTATTTATAATTGTTTTTATGTGCATAGATCGAATCCATATGTGTATTGTGTACATATCAATTGCGTAGCTGCTTAAAGTACCTGAGTTTGAGTGTGTCTGTTGCTTCCAAAGCATATAATATGAATATATTGAAGGTAAAAAAATCATAGTAAAGTTGTAAATAATATAGATGTAATCGAAATCACGAATTAATGATACAAATAAATAAAAAACATAACAAAAACATTAGCCTAGATTAACATATCCAAAAATATTTTTAAGTCTGATCTCATATCACGATCACAATTTGTAGTGGCCTAATGTCAATTGCTAGCACAATAACCTGCACAAAATGAATGAAGGCCTTCTCCCAAGTCAATGCCCATTTAGTTTCGTTGCTTTCTCCAACGATAATTTTGTTCACGCAATAAGTTCCAATATATGAATGCAAATGCCTATTTTTACATCAGCCTTTTTAGTTTTTAGGGTCACTAAAAACATATATGTACTTGTGTACCGTTGAAGCAACTCAACCACTGACACATGAGAAGGCGATTTACCTATGGAGATGAGATGATGTAAGCACCTAAACAATCCGATGGAAGTTCTGCTAGAACTTGAAATGTATCCAAAACATTGCAACTTCTTCGGTTATTCATGACCAAATAAAGGGAGTTTCCCCTTAGACCCGATTTGCAAATCTTGAGTGATCGCATCGAGGACATCCGTGTGGCAATCAGATTCTTGACAGATATCGAGTCTCACAAGTAAAATTCCAAAAATAGAGATATGTCTTTAGAAATAAAAAAGACTTCCATCAGCAATTGCACGATCACCCGAGCACATAGCAATCTTTAGTACAACTCAAGAGGTTCCAAGAACTCATTAGCATTTCCCAAAAAAGAAATTATGTAAGAAGGTTTTGACAAAAAAAAAAACTAAACGACATGGCTTGTAATAGTGTATCACTGTTACAACACACCTCAGCTCGCTCTGTGTCAATATCATCATTTTTTTTCCTTCCAGTTCTTGTTCTAATGATGCTCGTTTCATTTCATGTTCTCCGAAAATTGAAGTGTTGTTTTTATCTTCGCTTAAAATATCATCAGGTGCCCACTTCAGATATAAGGGAAGATTTCTGAATCTTAAAAGGTGGACATTAGTTTTAAAAGCTACGACTTTAGTAAATTAGAAGTAAAGCAAATTTCACGAACCTGAATACAAACTTCATTTAACAAAAAATTGTCACAATTGTGACTCGGATACATTGTGAGTAGCCACCCTTTTACGATGGGTGGTAATGGGTTTGATAGACTCACAAATGTCTGTACATGACCCCTGTAAAGAAAATGAAGGAAAGGCTCTTAAAAAAGTAATTCAAAAGGCTTCAAAAATTTAGGTAACAAAAATAACAATACTTAGTGGAAGAATCATCGACGTTGGTTACAGCGATCTTTGGATTTAAAGTCTTTGAGGCGCTAAATCTTGTACACTTGTGCTTTTATTCATTGCATCAGATCCAAGGTAAACTTGGGACCTTATTTGGTTTTCTCTCGGTTTCGTTTGTGGCGTCCCAGAACCTTATGAGGGCATGCAAATTTCCAGAACATGCTAAAGATGACAGATTCTCAGGCTAGGAAAAGGCGACAGAATTTGCAGGAACGTCTAGCTACAGCTCTTCACCTTGTAGACCAGCTTAGTGTAAGTTCAAACACGTCTTCCGGGCTCTCTCCTAGAGATGATATTGTAATATTATGGGTAGCATCTCGTCCGAAAGATCGGAAACTTGTGTCTAGATACCATCAACTTTTGTCCCCAAGTAATGAGCTTGCACGAATAGTATGTATGACCATTTTCGTCTGTTAAGTTTTTTATTTGGGGGAATTCCTTCTGAACATGAAGCATCTGAGACCATTACTGCTTTAGCAAAGATAGTGAAAACAATGTATTAGTGCCTCTTTATTCATTAAGTGCTTGTATGGCTGCTATTGTATGCTCTGCAGAACAACCGCCACCAGGCCTCGATTAGGATTCCAGCTGGAGATGGTGCATCCATCGTCCTGAAATCAGTTCTTGAAAGAGATACTTAGCTGTTAAGTGGAGCTAACTCCGGTTTGCATAACCCGACACTTTGACAAGCTTCTTTTGGTGCGTTTTTTAGGCTTCTGACCAAGTATTGCTTAAGTAATTAGTTTGGTGCAAGTTATGTATGCACAGATTCCCCTGAGCACAGAGATTGTCTTTTTGGAACCTGCAAAGGTGATTAGTCGAGAAATGCCTGCGGAACTTCTGTGTGCCAGTCTTCCTCGTACAGATGACAACCAAAGGAAAGATGCTGGTCGACTTTTACAAAGATCAATGCGTCTTTCTGGTACAGTGGTCATAAAAATGGACCCATATTCTGGCACCTATCCATATATTAAATTCTCCGAAGTTCTGTATATTTAAAAAAAAATTATATGCTATTGATCTGATCCTCGTATGGAACCGGTAGAGAGTGAATACTGACACACTATCGAGAATGAGACTACCTTATAAAAAACAGAACTACTTCGGACAACAACTGTGGTCTTTGGATCTTCACATAACCTCTTTAAAGCTTCGTTTACCTCCAGGTGGAATTTGGTCTCATTTCCTTGAACTGATCAACCCTTCTACAAAGTCTAGAGGTTTTGTCAGAGTTGCGTAAAATCCTTCTCATAATAATTGTACATTACGACCAAAATCGAGAGGCATACCTCTTGGAATATAGATAAGTGTATGAACTTTAAATAACGAAAAGGATCACATTATCTTCAATGCTGTAACATCAACCTGAATATAAAATCTTCAAATGATGAACTTGTATCCCTGCTATTGCCCAATACTTGACCCATTTATAGGTGTCTGATGTTATTTTAAGACCAAGTAGTATTATTGTGTCTGATATTATTTTCCTAATATGGCAAAAATGATATTAGGCTGTTTTATATGAAAGTTTGCACAACTAATTATTGACAGAGATAATTCCAAATAATATGAAGAGTGTAGCCGAAGATTATATGGCAAGGTACGGGTGAAAGGGTATAATTATGCTCAAATAAGAGTAAGAAAGTCAATGAACAAACTTTGTTGTCATCGGAAAGTACAGCAATTCCCAATTTTCTTAAAAATCTTGTCAAAACCCTTATGAATGGTTGTGAAGATCTCTTTTGAAACGTGACCATTTTCTCCACTCTCACTTTTTGCTAGAAATGCACCCGCCTGCATTTAAAGATAACCAGTTATACACATTACACATATTTAGGCTAAATGTAAATATAAAGAAATGAACCTTGTCTGGATGATGTTTGAATACAGATTTATGGTTTGCCTTTTTAATATTTGTACCATGAATAAAGTTGTATTCCCATAAGCTCCTGCAATAGTGGAAGAAAATTGCATTCAAAATAAAATCTCTACATGTATTGCGTAACAGACTATAAAAAACACTTGCTCACCATAAAAGAAAATGACAACAGATGGAAAAATAAAGCTTGTAAGGATCAGTGTATGTTTATCAGTTTCAAAGATACAATTTTGTAATTTTCCCCTCAGCACCAAAGTAAAATGGCTCTGCTATCAACAGCTCATCCTGAAAAAAAGACAATAAGTAAATTAGTGTCAATCGTGAGGTCAAAACGGTGCATTGAGCTGAGTCAAGTAAATCGTTTAACGATTGTTTAACATTGTTGGTAAAGGATGGGAGACAAGTGGTGACGCATCAGAATGTCCTAATTGCAACCGTCTGTTCTGTGCACAAGGTGAGGTAGCCTGGCACGCAGGATAGATTGCAAGCAGTTTTCGATGGTCAGAAAGGGTAAAATAAACCTGACTGATATTTTGGTAAAACATCTTGCTAAGACAAAGAACTGGAGGAAGTGTCCTAACTGTAGCATTATGTTAACAGAAAAAGTGGTTGTCTTCATAGGGGATGATTGCTAGCATATCGGTGAAGTCCTGACATCATAAATTGATTAGATATGTCTCTGTGTCCCATCCCTGCTGATATCTCTTGATCTTTGTTGTTGAAAAAAGATGGGCGTGACACTGTTCTGCATAGGTATTTTGGTACGAGTTTATGTGGACCGGACCAAACAAAACTGGATAGGACCAGATCGAACCGATTTGGCTTTAAACGCTAGACCGTAACGTTTGGTTCATGTCCGTTTTAATCCGGTTCAACAAAGTATAATCTGCGGTTATGTGTAAGACCGAACGGACCGGATCACTTTGAGAATCGGAAATGATTAAAAGGGTGGACCGAGTACCATGAAAAAATACATTCGGTCCGGTCTGGTTCAATTTGTTTTATCAATTCAGTTGGATGCGCGGTCTATAATGCTCGGCCCTAGTCATGGTATGGTTCTGGTATGTAAGTTGTCTAGGTACAATTATGTTTGGTACTATATGATAACTATTACGCACAAAAACAATGGGATGTACTAATGTGGATGATTAATACAGTAGTAATTATAGACATGGATATTTATCGTTAATGATCTGTAATGTATATGGTTACACCGCTCATCAACTTATGATCTGACCCAACCTGTATTGGAAGTATATATTAACACTGAAAAGATAATGGACCGTTTAAATACCACGGTGATATGCAGAGATCATATTTGTTTTGGGTATGTAAAAGAGAAAACAGATTATTAACAATTTTCTTTTGCAATATAGCAGCTGATACACTATTATACTCCACTAAAAATCAAAGAACATGGTAGATTTCTAGAATAGAAGAAAACTTACAGGGATTCCTTTGGCCATCTGGGTTTGTACCATAAGTAGATTAGCACTTAAATATAAGCGATCCCAAACATTTTCCAAATACTGGGTATAAGTGTTGTTAATTTTGGATTTAGATTAAAACAGGTGCTTGAAAACATTAAGCTTAAAGAAAACGGGTCAAATTTGCCGATTATGAGGAAGTGATCGGCTCTAGGCATATGGTATCCAACCACTCTTGGTGAAATGGCGTGGGTGTCTGGGTGATGTACTGATGTGGTAAGACTATAAACTTTAGAGCAAAACAACCGGTGATTTGGGATACCAATTTCTAATAGCCTATAAAGATATGTTACTCTCTTGTCCACGCGTGGAGTTTTGTTGTATACCTTATACAATCCCTCCCAAACACCCCACTGATTCTTTCAAGTTCTCCAACAGTCAGTTCCTGTCTTTAAAACACCTATAGCTCCAACTGTTTTTTATTCTTTATATAAACTGTTACCCAGTATTTCTCAGCTTTGCGTCATTTCATTATATAAGTTGACTTTTAGCATTTCACTAATTTTGCCGCTTTCCCTATTTTGGTTCTCACTCGCCATTTATGAGTAGGATTATGTACTAAGATGAGCGTGTTGAGTGGATGAAAATAGAACACAAGTTAACAGGAACTCCTTTTGACACACATTTGTGCATATGAAATCAACAGCCTCACCACTACTTAACGGGGTGTTTGGGATTACACGATTTTTTATGCAGATGGGTCTCATCCATGAACCGAATATAAATCAATTTCTCCATTTAATTTCATTTCTGATGCATCCTATATTTCATAAATAGCCACTATATGAGCGATAACCTCGAGTTGATGGGAATAGATAAGTGTTACTAATCTACATCAGTGAAAGAAACATATATGGGGCCAACATTCACGAAAAAAAATACAAATACGTGAAACCATTTCACATATTTCTAGGATTTCTGTGTGAAGTTGTGAACAAAAGAATACTCCTTAACCTTTCCATGTTTCTGCTTCCACCTTGCACATAGTCAAGTCAAATTGGATGACCTAAATCCCATATGACCCACTAATTCGTTATAATTTACCCACCCACCCATTATTACTGCATCTACATTTTAATAAATTAAACACAACTCACTATGTCCATTGGGTAAACCTATGAGGCTTCTTATCAATGTTCTTTTCCCTTTCCACGTCACACCTGCATATTTAATACCATGTGCATCATTAAACACGAGAAGTGGAAAAAGAGTACTCATACTAATTAATAAAATTTCATGTTTGATTAACAAAGTCTAGTCTGCTGATAGATTGTTCTTCACCATTGGCAGCAACTTTCATGCATAATTAACTTAGTTTTATTCTCAATTGGATGTCAGTTGCAAATGTGTATTGGACATAGTTAAATAAATCAAGTTGTGATCAGAAATTTTGTGCATCTACCTTGGAGCCACTTTCTTTCCATATTTGCTTTTACCATTTCCAGGTTCATCGTCTGATGACTGATCATCAAAATCACTTTGGTTCATCATCTGAGTTCTATTTTTCTTTTGGTTAATTTTATAGCATAAATTTTTGTGTCACCACCTACATTTGAAAATGCTCACCTTCAAAGTAGAAAAACATATGATTAACACGAAGAAGCAGCTGCAAATTTGTGAATAAAAGACAATAGGCCACACAAAACGGGAAAAAGCATGGAAAATAAAGTACTCTTTATGCAACTGAAGGAAAGTATCAATTACATAAAAAAAACTATTTCAATCTCAGAGACATACTGTTGATAGAGCAAAGTTGGCTTTAATAACTGATAAGGTTATGGTGAAAACAATCAGGAAAACGGGGATTGACAATCTGACCATTTAACTATGATGATTTATAAGAAATGGGATAAAATTAAAACGTGAGGTTAGTTCATTTTGCCTTATAACGGTCCTGAAATATCTGTCTTGCAGTTATCTTTTTTTTTATCTCTGCTAGGTGTTTAATTATGCAGAGCTTATATAAGTAATGTAGACACTACACTGGACCGAAAAACACTTCATCAAACAGAAAAACAAAGATGGATCTGTGCCTGTTTAAGTACAGCAAACTAAAAATGTTATTTGTGTTTAATAGTGAACCTTGTTATGATCAATAAGGGCCATTAATGTCCATTGTACAATTGAGACAAAGGTTTAATTTTCAGTACTTGCCTGCAACAAAGTTTAACAAAAACAACTACCCTCTTTAGATTAAAAGCGTTTTTCATAACTCTTTCACTACATTCCTCGTGCATCTCCTGTAACCAAAATCATATAAAAGCCAAGTCATGAAAAGTAAATGATCATTGTTACGGTGTTATTATTTGAATAATTTCAAGTTTTGAGAACTAACACAAACCTTTATGTCTGTCGTTCCCTGCCTATGCATTTTCAGCATGCACATTAGTGCAGACTAAAGAAAACAACCCGTTTTTAGTTTTGCATAGATTTGTTATCGACGGGGATTTACTCAAACTTTTAGGATCACGACATTCTTTACACATACAAAATGAAAAAACTGCAAACGAAGTTCAAATACACGCACTCACCCTAAAGACGAACAGATGGCGAACTTGCATTTTTTGTACCACCCCTGCCATTGTTTCCGACCATAGGCTGAAGTTCATCACGGATGGATGCCTTGTACCTGAACACGTTCCACTTGCTTATAGCTTGTCCTCAGACTTAGATATCGGTGTCAACTGCTCTTCAAACCTTTCCTCTTGCGGATCTGAGTCACAAGTATGGCAGCCTGAGACGTAGCCTCCAATGGGTCAGGTCCATCATGTCCCAACGATCGAAAACACACTATGGGAAGGCTTGATCAGAGGTTGAAGCTCTGAAAGTAACTCGCATTTTGCCAGACGGTCATTGACCAATTATCCAAGTCCGTATTTATCATTTACTTGTATAGTAATATCTGATGTACCTACAAACAATAAATAGCTACTTTTAGGCAAATCCATTGCGATATTTTGAAGCTCTGAAAGCAACTCGCATTTTACCAGACTCTAGGCTAAGTTTGCTACCTGAAAACAAACAGATACATATTTTTTAATAAAATACAATACGGTTTTAATCGGTTACACATAGCTAAAAATGCTGACATTATCTTCAAGTTCCATATCTTTTAAAAACGATGGTTGGCGAGGGACCTGATAATGGGTGGAAAAGATGGAAAAGTTTTTTTATGTTTTTTTTGTTAGTACAAAATAATCATGTTTAGATACTTATAATATGTTTAAGTGAACATGCCTACATTGATTCAAATGCCCATGGGGTCATTATAGTTCAGGTAACACAAATATGCGTATCTATGTATGTATAACCTTAAATACAGTAAAGGCTGATCCACATCAGCCTTGGCTAGTAGAACTTGACATGCAACCAAGCTTAAATTTGAAGTATAGAAAAGGCATCTGATACATATACAAAATCTTAGTAAGTTGAACCCATATTAATTCTTCCCAAGTGGTCTCTAAGATTAAATACATCAGCGTTAGTAAATACTGTTAAAAATACATGTATAATAATAAAAAGTCCAATGAAATATAGACAACTACAGTATATTGTTGCTTCGGAAGCTTGACACATCTCTTCAAAGAGGGCTTCTTGTTAGACCAATCACTTGTATCAATCATAATAATACTACTGGAACATCAATCATCTAAATCGCCTTATTTTGAGCAGTACGGACGTCTTAGATATAAGAATGTGAGTTGCTTCTTTTTCACATAAAAATAAATGGCCCTATTCTGGATTTATAATTTTTAATATCAAGAAAGTTAATGAATGTTTGATAATGTCAACAATAGAACGGATAAAAATCAAATCGAATAAACTTTGGTACGGTGTGGGTGGGAATAAAGATCAATCTTTTTCATACCACGTTCCCTTCATCTTTTAATCATCCATAAGGTTGTGAGTGCAGCTAGGATGACAAAGAGTGATGCAACTGCTTCAATGCCCGCGCTTTTCTCTTCATTGAATGGCGTATACATTATTTGAACACCCTTCGGTTATCTGAACACCATTTTTGTCAAAGTTGTACAAACAGTACTTAAACTAATAAAAACTCAAACATTCACTTCAATTCTAGAATCCGGAAACAAATTTAACATACGTTACCTTTGACAAGTGATTATTACCTGTAGTTCAGTTCAATTTCTATGGTCTACAATTGATATGAGTTGCTGAAAAAAAATTACCCATAGTGAGATAATAAATAAACATTCATACTCTCATTATAGTCACTGAAATGAAACAAATGAAATGAAACTTATCAAATTATATAAAGGGCATAAGATTTCAATATCTTAATTTGGTGAAACTGATTTACCAACCTCTGCTGTTGTTGGTGGCTGGTATCATGTATCTCGACACTGAAACATCAAAACCACTCACTGCTTATTTATGAGAATCAATTTTAAACGAATAAATGCTTATTAAGAATTATTAGTAGGAGCAGGAAACATCAAAACTATGTATTAATTCAATAAAACACATTCAACCACAAAACAACATAAAAAAAGAATTATATATTTTAAATTATATATAAAACATATTTTAGCATAAACTATAACAAAAATATACTAAATATTAAATTACAAACTAAAAAAATAAAAAACCACAAACCCCATATCACCCTTTTTTAGCGTAAACTATAACAAAAATATACTAAATATTAGGTGGGATACAACGCTATTTCAACTTTTTTTTAATATTTGGGATAAAACCCATCACTATTTCTATTTATTTTCCCAAATAAAAATAAAACATGTTCACATATGTAATTCTAACCCTATTTTAGTTTTTCGTCACTTTTGTAAAGTTTTTTTTTTTAATTTTTTACGTTTCGACAGTTTCTCGCTTTTTTTTTTACTTTTCTTTACGTTTCTTCATTTTTCACGTTTTCGCCATTTTTTTATATTTTTGTTACTTTTTTATGTCTTCGTCAGTTATTTTTACGTTGTGGTTAGTTTTTCACGTTCTTGTTAGTTGTTTACGTTTTCGCCAATAATTTAACGTTTTCATCAGTATATTTACGTTTTCATCAGTATTTTTAATTTTTTTCTTCGATTTAGTCCGTTTTCGTCAGTATTTTTACGTTTTCATCAGTAACTTTACGTTTTCTTCAGCATTTTTACGTTTTCGTCCGATTTTTTACGTTGTCGTCCAAATTCTTACGTTTTTGTCAGATTTTTACGCTTTTGTTAGAATATTTACGTTTTCGTCTGATTTTTTACTTTTTCTTCCAATTTTTTACGTTTTCGTCAGTATTTTTATGTTTTTGTCTGATATTTTACGTTATCGTCCGACTTTTTACGTTTTTGTCAGTATTTTTATGTTTTTGTCTGATATATATCTTTATATTATATAGGTATAACTATGACTTGATACCACACCTCTAATCCCAGTCATATGTGACATGGCACCTCTAGACCAATAGGATTTCTTTTTTTCCTAAAAAATTTCGAAAATCGTTGTTTGAAAACGCAGTTTTAAAAAAAGAGGCGTTTTAAAAAAAGTGGCGTTTTCAAAACACATCTATATATAATACATCAAAACACATTTTTTACTATTATTCTACCACAGCCGCCAGGAAAAAACACACACACACAAACGCCAAACCCTAAAAAAATCTACAAACCCAAAAAAATTGATTGTCGATTCTAATTGCGTAATAAACATATATGCTCTTTTCTTATCCCAAATCCAGCTAACCCTAATTCATTATTCATTCATATCATCTATATGCAATATCTAATCAAGAAGTGGATCAATTGCTAATCCAGCAAGTGTTTTGGTTCTCCGTAATCCTAATATCATTCGTTCAATGGGTATATTCCAGTAAGTGTTTATGTATATTTTTCACCTGAACCGATTTCATTCAGTCGGTGTTATTATTGCTTTTGGGGTTCATCAGTGTCAGATTTGGTTTGAAAAATAGTAAGGTTGAAAGATGCACACAAAATGCGAGTGAAGTGATCCTCCTGAGTATATCACAACTATAAAAAAGGGTTTACCAAAAACTTTTTCCTTGATCAAAAACTAAATAAGGATAGCATAGAGACCTTAATATATTGTATTCACTCTCTACATCCAAACCGCTGGTGCCTTCATCAAGAAAAAATGGATGGGTTTCTAAGAAGTGCCCGTGCAATCACAATTTGTTGTTTCTGTCCTCTGAAGCAAGTCATCATCCACAATCGTATTTGGTAGAGATGGATTGAATTCATGAGCATAAGCATGTTTGGATGCCTTTTCTATGATCAACAGTATATAGTTTTTATTGTTAAACTGATTTTCTATATGATCTTTCTTATAAAAAAACCTAACCACACGCAGAATTTCAGATCAAAGAAAAGTATTGGATTGACTTTTCTTAAATGATAGGTTTGGCCTCAAAACCGGATTCATTTTTTTTTGTCACTAAGTTCACATTTGACAAAACAGTCATAAAATTTCTCTTTGGTCAATACGGGGCAGAATGTTGTGGCATTACAATTAGTCCTCTACTGACACTATGATATTTAATTGTTAGAATCGTGTCGGGCAGGTGGTTTTAAAGTTTTTTATAATACAGAGAAAATTTGATGCCATATGAGATGTTTTGAAATGCTTAAAACACTTTATTAATTGCTAGGTTTATTTGTATACATTATAGGAAAAAGGCCTTTAAAGTTAAGCAAATCATTACCTGTTTCAATTCAAAGCAAAAAAGCAATCCCAAACACCCCCTTAAAACTACTTACCAAAGTACATTAAATTATCAGGGCGTTGAAATAACCAATTCCATCTTTGAGCCTTAGGACCAAATCCTGATCTTTCACTTGTCACTTGTGAATTGTGGTTGTGATGTAGATGTAGATGTAGCTGCAGGTTCATTCTAACGTAGTTGATCTTTTAGAACTTTAAAAGGCTTTGATTAATTAGACCATCAGAGTGAAAATAATCTAGCAAGCATGCACCATCTAACTTACTTATGATGTATCATCCTCTGACTTTATTATGACAAACTTATTTCAGGTAAGTTTACTAATTCATGGTTGCAGTTGTCCCTGTTTTTATTGCAAACATACAGTGGAAAAATCTACAACTGTATGTTATCTTTACAACTACTTTTTAATTAATAAATAAATTAATTGTATAATACTACTACAAAAACGCAATCTCAATCTCATCTACTGAAAAAGGGGCCCTCTTGATCACCTGAAGATTTTTTTAGGCGGAATTGGCATAATTATTACCGTGAGGATTGAGCTGCCAAAAGAGATTATCCTCCCTATAAAAAAAGCAAAAATAAAAAAAGAAAGAACAAATTCGAACCGGCCTTTCCTTTGATAGTCTAAATTCCTCCGAGCCCCACCCTATCTCTCGAGTAGTAAGAGTATGGTAAAGCAAATGCAGCAACAGTAACTTTTATCTGAGAAATGGGATTTAAATTCATGTTCCCTGTGAAATGTGTTCCCTATGAACGGTTCAGGAGTTAGCTTTGCATTTGTTGTGGATGTCGAAGCGGCGAGCTCATCCGATGATAGCTAACATGTGTTCAATTTGGAAAACTGAAAGGAAACTTAACTAATCTGGTTAAGAATCTAACTTTTATTATGTTAGTTACTTTATATGCTTATTAATTTTCGACATAACCAGAGTTTAGAAATGCCTACTTATGCAGATTCTTGCTAATCTTAACTTATTGAAATCAAGGTGGAAGTATTGGAAGTCATCGTCCATGTAGAGATAAAAGCGATGGTAATTTGTTTGAGCTGAATCCAAATGCCAAACATTGAAACGGGTATGAAGTTATTTATAGTGTGTCTTTATTTTGTATATAAAAGTAACACAGGTTTGAGTGCTTGAATGTCAAAGAGTTCTTATGCGTATTTGTTTATTTTAACGCGACACAAAACTCCAACTTACCCAACGCACTATGATGTTTCTAATAAGCTTATTATATGCTTTTGCTCATAAGCAAAAGTTGTTTAAGAAGAAGATGTTTGGGTTGGTTATCAGATTTTATAAGTATTTTATAGTATTTAAACAAAAATACTCATCTATTTGGTTTAAAATAATTGAAGATTTAGAATTAGACAAAAACCCCCTCTATTAGATCTCACTACAAGCGAAATTTTGACTTGCTCATCCTTTTGTCCCATCTGCAACGAAATCCTATGATATTATTACTTTGTTGTCATGTAAATTGCAGGTCCACGATGTTTGGCAGAAGCTATTTAATTGCACGTACAAGATGTTTGGCAGAAGCTATTTAATTGCACGTACAAGATGTTTGGCAGAAGCTATACATTTTTATTGTATGCTCCCTCTAAAAGACTCGCTAAAGTTCATATAAAGTGACTCTCAGTAACACATCCATGAGAATTCATAAGGGACAACTAACAAGCACTTTTAACCCTTTGCTTTTATTACTTATGCAGGTCACCCTTCCGAACAATGACTAAAGACGCTACACAAGGTTAGAAATGAGCAGATTCCACATAGGGACATACATGATACAGAAATTAAACACCCCCAACTAATTGATGAACTAACTGATGATTTCTATGTTATCTTTCATCACAGGTTGATGCTATTGTATCCAAGCTTCAACTCAGTGGTGATCACGAGAAAGATGCAAAGCCAAGCATCTTAATTATATCTGAAACAATATGGATATATAATGTCTCTCCCAACTTTGGTTATCTATTGCATTACTGTTATCAATCCTTTGATTCACCTCTAAAGCATCACTGTTATAATTCAAGATCAGATTCACATTTCATAATCAGACTCAAAATGGCTGCAAGAATGACACTGAAATCAATAGTGAAGAATAAAGAATAATATTGATTTCTATTGATCCAATGGCGCTTCCGTATACTTGAATATTCATTGCATTTTGCATTTGATCTTACGAACCGTATCTTCTGAAGAGGTAAGATTTAGTAAAACTTTATACTCCTCATGGTAAGATAACATCGAGAAATTTTCATATTTTTTGTAATTAAGGCATTAAAAAGTTCGGCTTCAAAGAGATCTATTTCCAGTCCGAACACCATAAAGGATGATTGTTATACCAAAGTTCGGCTTCAAAGATTATATTTTATTATTTTTTGTTGTAGCAAAGTCGTATCACCATAAAGGATTATTGTTGTCCCAACACCTTAATTTCCAGTCCCAACACCAAGAGCAATCATTCCATAAAGGATGATTGATGTACCAAACAACGAAACCGTGCCTATTGAATATATAATAAGGTAATATGGTATGAACTAATCTTTTTTATATTGTAGCTTTAAAAAAAGCTCCAAGAAACTGGAAATTCGTTGTTGCAAAAGATATGCACACTCACTAATATAATCCCGTCAATTTTTCTTAGCAACTATTATATTTAGACTCCTCTTCGCCATCTTTATCATCTTTTCAAGCTTTCTTTGAGATCCCTTTACCTCGTGAGATAATATTGAGTCGAACCTGCTCATCTTCATCTTCTTCATACTCTTCCTCTTCATCCTCGTCTTCACAACTCAATATTGCATCAATATCCGTTGAGTATTTCATCTCTCAACTGGCGTAACAATCTGCATTTGCATACATTGGCACATGCAGTGGCAGAGATATATGTATGGGTACAAGATGATACACAATCCAAAATAACACTGGAATAATGGATTGTTAACTTGCAGTTTCAAAGTTGGATGGCGAACTTTTTGTGTTTGGTGGCGCGGCGTGTGGACAACGACTCAACGCAGGTAGCGTTTTCCTTTTCTTTAGTTTCTAACTATTTAATCACCAAGCACAATAAAACTTACATTATTATCTAAAGGGCATAAGTTGCGATATTATTTACCTATCCATTTAGCCTAATTCAACAAGGCTTTAGTCGCACTTCACATGAAGTCTCCAATTTCCGCAAAACTGTTGTTTTTGCTCATTATCTATAGAGAATTAATTATTAATCAGAATTTTCTAAGAACTCGTACATTTTATTATACAACCCGTTAATTGTATCTGGTCATTTGATAAACTGTTTATTTATTGGCGAGACATGCTGGTGCATTTGGTGATTGTGATCGGGCCACCTGGCCTACCAATGATTGGTAATTACTTTCAGGTGGCGGCTATGTCAGCATACAAGGTTGTCATATTCCATGTCAGACGTGGCAGGATGATTCAGTACGAGGTTAAAGTGGAGTACAGACGTGTCAGCATTGTCAGCATTACCAGTACAAAGTTCAGGAGATGGATCAATCGTTAGCTGCACAACGTTCTTAATGTATGCTGCTTTTTGGCTTTGTAGTTAGAAAGAGAAAAATATGTGGTACAATGAAGTGTGGTTTTTCTGTTATTAGTTTAGAGCTATTTCCACTTCCCACAGTGATCCACTAGAGACATTCTGGTAGGGGCCATTCCTTTGATACAAAAGATATACTTAAGGTAAGCTCACTCTTATCTTATACTGATTATTGTTATTATTAGTATTGGTAGTTGACACAGCTCCACTAATTGTGAGTAATAACACAATTAATTTTCTGTTACATTATGTATGAAAGTTAAGGTTTTGCTTACAACCATATGAGATGCGATAGTGGGATAGTGGGAACGTTTGTTTGGGAATGATGGCTCAGCAGGTCCAAGGAAACACCCTCATGGACCGCCTCAGTTAAGAAACATGATGGATGCAATCTAAAACAAAGATAACAGCAGCCAAACACCCCTTTTGCAGCAAAAGGGGTGTTTGGTTGCTGTTATAACATAAGCCAACACATCTTTTGGAGCAGAAGGTTCGCTAGCGTATATATAATATAATCCTTACATTTAATTAGTTAATAGATCACCCAAAAGCTAAGTGGAGGCGAGGCTGGAACTTTTTTAGAAATGATCAAGCGGCTTAGTGGAGGCGAGGCTGGAACTTTTTTAGAAGCAGGTTCAGATCACCCAAAAGCTACGAGAAATGGCTAATGTCCAGTATTCTTGGTATGAAGCTGTTAGCGGTGCACCGTCTGGTGAAGTTTTTTCTAAATGCGTTGTGTTTTTTTAGCTTGTGTTCATCCAACCAAGAGGGTGAGACAGGGGACCATGGCTGCTACACAAGGACTCTTGACCACATGCAGTCGCACACTGCAGGAAAGCACACTACTGTTTCTGGTAAAATTAGTTGATTATTATATGACATGCCTTTATGGCTTCAGATGATGCTTTCAGTTGCTGACGTTATTAATATGTGGATTAAGTGGAAAAGAGTTAAGGTGATTGTAGATGTGATTGAGGCTATGCAGTACACGACTGGAGCGTTTGTTCAAGGAAATGAGTGGCTGAAGGAAACACGTGTACTATTTTCTTGGTCTTAAAGGGTGGTACAAACTTTATAAGATGCAAATATTTTGCAACAATGTTTAAGATGCATTGAAAATAGACTATGAGCAATGTTCTACGTGTTCCTTATAGAGCAAATCATGTTAATTGGATTAGAATGAGTTGTTTGAGATATTACGCAACCCCTATTTGCAATGTGATTAGGTAATTGTGTCGAAACGGCAATCTTTAAGTTTATATATGACCTGATATATAAAATTTGCCTTGTAATTATAACGTGTTCTTTGTATATAGGAGAAATGAACCAAGCATGCAAAGACTGCATTTTTTGTTGGTCCAGATATGATGATGACGAAAATGCTTATATATGCATTTTATTTGCAAACCCTATTAATCTATAGCTTAATTTTAGAACTAACAGCGGAAGAAGGGCCAATGTGTCTGGTTTGTGTGGAGGACATGGAAGGAGAACAGAGGAAGCTGGTGGTGTGTGGGGCGTGTAAGAATCCGATACATGAATAGTGTTTGTTGGCGTTGGTGACAAAAGAAAGCTTAGCATTCCACCACCAATAAGGTATGCTAGCGACTGAGTTTTAGTTTTTCAACGAAAAAGGATCAGAAATCAGTTACCATAGATAAATACAATCCTTCTTGGCTAAGATGGTGCATAGCGTTTTATGTATCTTATCCAAACAATACTGTAGCGCGCGCGTGTAAAAACAACATAGAACTCCATATACAAATATGGGGATTCATGGTATAAATTAGTTTCTTATATTGTGGACGATTAATATACTATTGTAGGTGTTGTGTTACGACAACGGTAAGTGTATATGGACCAGGTTGTGACGCATCCGAATGGGAAGGTGCCTCCTATAGTAGCAGAAGAAGGGTTAATGTATCTGGTTATTTGGAGGACATGGGAGGTGGCGAGAGGGAGCTGGTGGCATGTGGGACGTGTAAGAATCCGATACACGAAGAGTGTTTGTTGGCGTGGAAAAGGAGTAGTAGAAGACGATCAACCAGTTGTGTCATATGCAGAGCAAGGTGGAGGGATCAAGCTAAACACGAAAAGTGTATTAATCTTTATGCTTATGTAAGAAAAGATGAAAATATCAGTGATCATAATGGCCAAAAATAAGTTAGCTAAACTGGATTAAATAGAATTAAAATTAATAAAGATGTATGCTTTTCATTCTATATTCAAATTTGTTATGCGCCACGGGATTTGTTGATTTAAATTTAAATATAAGCATTCATTTTTATTTAAGACTATGTCCCTCGAGAGTACATATAGCCTTTATTGATAGTTGTGACTGCGTTATTGAGCTAGAGCTTTCGTTCGATTACACTTATATGACAAAGTACTTACAGTTAGAAATTAAACACATCTTGAATAAAGCCTTATTTATTTCAATTATTGACATTGATTAATATTATGATTATTTTAGTTAAATATTTTTTTAAGCATATGACTGATTTACTCTAAATACTTTATGACGAATAATATGTTTAAGCTATAGTAAAAGAACGTTAATTAGATACGAGTACATTTTTTAAACAAAGATGCATATACATAATTTAAAGAAAAAGAGAAACAACAACAAGCTTTATGCATCACACGAAATACTACATTCATAAAAGTTTTACATAGAAATTTCTATAAAATATATTTCTATTTTTAGCAATCTTTTGAAAACCGTGTTTTGAATCGACTCGGTCGATTCACTTGGTCACCGGTTCAATCGAGTGGACAGCCGGGTCGACGCAGTTTGCCGTAAAAAAATTATACACACACTGACAACAAACATAAATATAACAGAAAATGCCGTTTTAGATTTCTTTTAAAAAATTCGAATTGTTTAAAAAATAAAAAATATTAAGAATTTAAATACGGATTGAATTCAAAAATTAAAAAAGAACTTAAACATAAATTTAACATTACTTAAACGTAAACTATTATTAAAATACACTAAATGTTAAATTTAAAACAATAAATTAAAAACGCACAAACAATAAACCCTTCGGAACAACAACAGGAACAACAACAAAACGACCCCGCCCGTTGGGCGGGTTACGACGCTAGTATATATATATATATATATATATATATATATATATATATATATATATATATATATATATATATATATATATATATATATATATATATATATATATATATATATATATATATATATATATATATATATATATATATATATATATATATATATATATATATATATATATATATATATATATATATATATATATATAGTTGGGATCAAATAAGAAGATTAAGTAAAATGAGAAGAATGAGAAGAAATCACAGCCACACATTTCAGATGCACCTACAAAGTCAGATGCATCTCCCCTAAAAATTCTCCTTCTTTTGTGGAATTTGTGGTCAGAATTTCTTCTTATTCTTCTTATTTTATTTTTTCTTCTTACTGGATCCCTACTCTATATATATATATATATATATATATATATATATATATATATATATATATATATATATATATTATATATATATATATATAGAGTTGGGTTATTGTAGTGTAGTACCTTAAAGTTGTTAAAATAAAAAGTCATAACAACCATTGATTTTATAAATTAACATGTGATTTATTTAAGATTAAACACAAAATAAAAAATATTTTACATAAAAATTTGATATAAAACCACTAAAAATTTTATACGTTAAAATTTACAACTGATACATATGATACATAGTTATGCTTAACAAAATATTATTAACATAAATAATTATTTTATTCGAAAATTAAGTGATACATTATCAAAAATTACATTAGAGTTGACAATAAATTGTTAAACTATGAGACACAATTGATACACGAGAAACTAGAAATATTAAAAATCGTGAACCAACTACTCGTACACGAACTAAAAGTTCCAAGAATACTCGTACATGAACCAAGAACTCATAAACGAACCAAAACTAATCAATAATATGACATTTAGCCATTTTTTATTGCTTCTTATTTTAACAACTTTAAGCACCTACACCATTTTATCTAAATTCTATATATATATATATATATATATATATATATATATATATATATATATATATATATATATATATATATATATATATATATATATATATATATATATATAAAGAGAGAGAGAGAGAGAGAGAGATGGGATCAATAAAAAACTTCATCTCAAAAGAAAACCTAGAAAACCTCTTCCCAACCCTTGGATCAAAGGTCCACTCCCTTTCTTTTTTTCGCAAAAACTACAAGGGCCTGGTTGGAACTTTCTAATTTTTACAAGGTTTGTTTCGTAAATTCAAACCAATTTTATCTTAATCATATATAATGCATATTTTCTTTCTCATTTTATCTTCTTCTTCTGCGTGCTTTCTCCCCCCCCCACGAATTTACCACCTCCACCGGCTTTCACCCGACAGTTCACTACCATAGCCTACCGTTCACCACCATTCCCACCGATCAATCCCACCATTTACCATCGTTATCCATCATTCCTTATCTATTTTGTAGCCACCTTCATCATTTAAGCTATAAAGTCACGTTTTTTTTAATAATTTACTGTTATTATCAATTAATATTGATTGTATTATGAATAATTCGTTCAGTTTTTTTGTCTTTTGTTGATCTAACTATGATATGACAAAAAAGATTGAGAAAGATAGATAAATTTTGTGTTTAAGAAGGTAGTACACAAAGTGTTTGATACAATGTTGCAACAAAATTTTACAAGTGTGAACTGTGATGCACTAGTTGTATGTTGAGATCTAGTCTTGATCTTATTGTCAAAATTACTTGGCTAGTTATTTGTAGCGGTGGTCAAAACCTGGAAGCCGATGAGAAACTGTTTGATGTAGTCACTAGATTGAGGTAAGTATGATTCTAAACATTTTGCCCTTAGAAATGATATAACCACTGCTCGACGAACACTCCCTAGGGTTACTCCGACTGTATGTCCAGTTTTCCAACAATTTTATTTTGTTTCTAAAATTAATGTTCAAGGTTAGGTTCGGTGAACTTTCTGGATGTTAGTGGATCTGTGCGGTTTGCAAAACATATTAGAAGGTTTGAGTGCAGATGTGGACTGTGATCTAGTTTTTTTAACTATCATATAGCATAATTCGTTGCTTATGTTTGAAAGTATCATAAAAACTAAGACAAATTACTTGGGGGTGTGTGGGAATGCTTACTTTCTCTGCTTCTTCTTAAATATAACTGCTTTTAATCTGCTTAATTATCGATGCCTAAGAAGATAGTGTTTAGATTTGTTTATTTTGTAAAAAAATCCGATTAGACTCATTTGAAAATGTTTTAGATCGAGTATGATGGTGAACGAATAATCTTAGTCGCATCAAATAAGCATTTTGAAAATTACGCTTTCTATCTTTTTATATGAATCTGCTTATTTTTACCTCATAACAAGCTGATGCAGTTTGGACAACAAAAAATTGCTTTTGCTTAAAAGTAAGCATTCGCATAGACGTGAAAGAGAGGTCGTTTGGGTTCAAGAGTTCCTGATGTAAAGGTTAATAAGGTGCCAAACACAAAATACTATTTGGGAGTATGGACATTTGATCTTCAGGAGGTTGATAAGGACATACTAGAAGCAGCAAAGATTCTAGTGCTATTGGCTCGAGATCACCAATTGATGGCCAAAACAAGTATAATGGCACGGAGAGAACTGAGAAGTACAAGCAGTTAGTGGTCTCAATGTTTGAATCAGGCGCAATAGTTGAAGAATCGGCTGATATAATCAGTGGTGAAGAAAAGGGGTGCGTGGCTTTGATCCCTTTCCCGAGCTACCTGCATTTGAAGACGTTTGTTTATGAAAACGACATTGGTGACACATAACAGCTTATCATGGTGTAACATTATATGAACAATCTATTATTTACATCTTCCTAATAGAAGTTCTTTTTCACTAACCCATCAATATGTAATTTTGACGTGACCGAGTAGTTTCTTGTATTTAGTATGCACTTACTGTTCTTATTTTGATTCTCTAGGTGTCTCAGTTCACCTATATGTATCATCTAATTTATATTCGAACAGAATAAGTATTCAATATTAGGGGCAATAAATAACATGCAGTAGTGATTATGTACAACTGAAGGATTATCCAACAATTCAGGTAATTAATCATCATATGTGACTATGTGAGTATTGATGTTTGGCACAACTAGCAATTGCATATTTATACACATGCAGTTATACACATATTTTGTACGTGTGTTGTAAAACAATGTTATGTCAAACCATTTAAAAGATAAGATAATGTATCGTGCTTTCCAGATTCCCTAATTATATAAAACAGGTGCCTTTTATTTTTCAAATAGATGCACCAACCAATCAATTAGGATGCCCATAAAAAATACTTAGATGCCCAAGATATAACACACATAAACTTAAGTATCGCACTTTGAAACAACAAAAAAAACTGGTGGCTATTATTAGATGATCTAGTGTAATTAGATCAATTCGGCATGTACGAGCCTGAAACCAATAGGAATAGTATGACATTTACACTAAATGAAAAAAGAATACATGAAACTGCAACTAGATAAGACTAATGTATGTGTACAAAAGCGTCATGACAGGTTGACTATTTACGTAATGGTGGAACATGCACATGAACAATTGCATTCCTCCTTTTTTTGTCTTAGGTTTCTTTGCAACATGGCTTTTCCTTTCACCTTCTTTGTTGGACTTTTCACAGCACCTTTCCCCTTCTTTTTGATGCTTTCTGAATAAAACTTGCAACCTAGAGAACCAATCTGATATGACCCATCTGAAAATATAAGATGATGTTTCTGAAGAAAAGTAAACATAAAAACATTACCAATCACATGTAACTTTGTATCGTACCTAATATTCTAGAAAAGTCCCATCTAACTCATGAATCTCAGTACTACCTCTTCGTGATGACATCTGCAAATGAGTGTCAAATTCAGATAAGTCTTTATAAAAATTACAGCACTGACACACAAGGTAGATAGCGATACCATTGAATGTATTCTCGCGCACAATCTATATAGGCGTACCTTTTTAAGGGTGTTCAAAGGATCCGAGAAAACGACGAACCGAGCCGATCCGCTCGATCTGAAACCGATATAAAACGATAACCGAAATAACCCGATCCCCGAGAAACCCAATTATCATTCTTCGGTTTCAGTTTTTATTTTTACATACCCGCGGTTAACCGAACCTAGCCATATATGATATAAATGTACACTTTAACGTTGCCTTCAAATCATTATAAAGATTGTAGATTATTTTTATGCTACAAAGTTTTGTTACGAAACTGGTATAAACATCTATAACATAAATGGTATAATATGGTGTAATATATTATTAACTTGATTTAAACCAAAAAAAAAGAATTGATATAGTTCCGTGAATCGTCATGTGATAGGTTTTTATTGCAATTGTTTATGAAGAAATGGTTTTACTAACACTGATCTTTACAATGCCATTCAACTTTAGTATCAGTGACTTTATGATGTGAATCGTAATCGTCTAACTTGGCTTGACTTGACTAATTTCTAGCCAAGGTTAACCGTAACCCGAACCATGACTAACTGCTTATTTTGGTTACTCGCGTGTCCGGTTACCCACCTAGTACGGTTCGGTTTCGGGTAATGAAATGAACTACTTGCACAGCGAAACAATGTATTTTTTCCTACTAACCGAACCGCCCCGTCCCTTGACCACCCCTTTTCATGTGTACGTTACACCAATCTTGCAATTAGCCAATTATACCCGACAAATACAAGTAGACAAAGTTCCGATTTCATTTGTATTCTTTGATTAGCCACTCATCAAACGAAGTTAAACACCTCCTGAGTTTAATTTCAGAGTAATAAAACTGCAGTTACAATGTAACCTTATATGAAAACTCACAATTTGATATATAATTCAAACCACTATTGCATACCACTTTTGATGTCTACAATGCCTACAACTAACGTCTAACATGGTGCATTTTATGTTTTAGCAGAACAACCAGGATTCTAGGTTTTCCCCAAGCCAAATTTCAGCCTAACTAGCTTAAAATGAATCATATTTGACAAAAGGTTCTCATCATACTTTGAACTAGTTTAAGACATTTCCACATGCAAACCTATACCCACATCAAAAAGTAAGTTTCTAAATGGATAAAAGGCCACCAATGTCACTTGTAATCAAACTGACACGTAATCCTATGATATTAAACTTTGCTCCATAACCCAATCTGGGAATATAAGTTCCTAAACAAAACTGTGGCCACAAAAGAGCACTAATATCCACAGGAAACCTTAACCATCACAGAATAATTGCTAAAACTTCTGAAATTGCAGACGAGATTATAATTTGCAGAAAGTAAAAACAGGAGTCAGAACCATCACAGAATAATTTCTAAAACTTCTGAAATTACAGACGAGATTATAATTTGCAGAAAGTAAAAACAGGAGTCATACCAGACGTCACATACGCTTGCCTTTGATCATGAAACACATAGCCTGCTCCAAATAGGCAAAATGATTAATTGCTGAAACATGCTCCAAACGAAACCAAGGAAGTCCCAGTTTAAGACTACATAGGCTATCAATAGAGGATAAAAGTAGCATTATAGGAAGTCAGACACACCCACTAAGTCCTATAAAGCACTAAATCCATTATTGACACCCATAGAAAAGCAAAAAAACAAACAGTACCACTGATTCAGCTAGAAAAATCTATATCAGCAACTGAACAATAATGAATCAAACAACCCAAATCCCCGAAGCAAACACCGTAGACATCATACCAATTGTAGCATGAACATAACCATAATCGTACCAAAACACTTTCACGAAATAAGCCACTGCAACGGAATAACCCACTATCTAGCTATTATACATCAGCTTCTTATTATTGATTCCATTCCACCAAAGTAGAAATAGCTAATCCAGTTGTTTCCTACAACCATCAACTCGACACCTTCAGCATTCTCTTTTTTAAAATCTTGAAGGTTGAAGCATCAACCAACTGAAAATGTGACAACGATGAAATGATGTGTCAGCTAGTAAATAAGCAATCATCACAATCAATACAATCTTGTTTTGCAAATCGATTTTTTCAGTAGGTAGATTTTTACTTGTTTCTGAGTAATTGTAAAATATGGGGCATTGAAATTAGTCATTCAAAGAGTTTCCGTCATAAAATAAGTTTGTGTTACCATTTCCTAGGTTTTAAAATGTTTTTTATAGATCATAACAACCTTTTGATACGTAGAATAACAAAATAATGGGCATCTAGTTTATATTTATTCGTACAGGGATAAAGGTTTGGCACATGAGTCATTGTACATGTGCTGTAAGTTGTAGAGTAGATAGTAAAAAGGCTTGGATTTGACAACAGTGAATAGATACTCACTGCTATCATACTTTTTGGCCAGAGTTCTTACAACCAAACGACCCAAAACCCTTTTGGCTTAAAAGCACTAATTTCAAGGTAGCATTGCACACAAAATCCAAGGTTATGAGTTTGACATGGGCCATATCTTGAAAAAGAAAAATTAAAATAGCGATATCAATATCGATTGATAAACTGATGCACTAAAATATTCAAACCGGATGCATCAAACAAACAAACAAATCGATGCCCCAATACAATATTGAAACAAATGCCTTAACTAAACAAACAAACCGATGCCCTAACACAATATTAAAACAGATGCCTAGAAAAAAATAAACAAATCGATGCCTTAATACAGTCTTTAAACAAATGCCCTTTTTCTAATATTCTTCGTTTAAGCATGTGGTCAAAAAGGTGAAGCTATAACGTAAAGGCCATACAAACCTCCTAACAACATCTCCTAATAATGAAGCTGGTGACGAATAATATAGATCAGCTTAGTAAATTTATCCGTTCCAGCTATCATAAACTTGATTAAGCGGATAATGATGGTGATGTACATGGTGGTGATGGTGATCAAGCTGATAGTGATATATCAAGATAGAGTGATGGTCACAGGTTGTTACGCATTCATATCATTAGGTAATGAACACGAATGCTGCAAATTTATATAAAAACTAGTAAACATCTACATTTAACACATCACATACATAATTGGTGCATCAAAATATAAAATTTCACTCTTACATTTTATCAAACAAATGGTGTGCAGTTTTTAACAAACGCTGTTTAACTCATTTTATTCACCAAATTTGTTGCATTTCAATTAGAATACTTGATGATATGATGATTAACTATAAAAAAAACTTTAAAATCATTATATTATTGTTATAAATTCAACGAATTTACAAAATTAGTGCACTTACAAGTTATAACTTGTTTTCCCTTCACTTTTAGACGATTCCCAAGTCAAATTTCATCATTATTACAATAGAATGTTGATCGAATTACAAGATTCATGCATTAAAGAACATTTTTTTGTGAAAGTCACCATAGGTTTGTGAGGATATAGT
>CM046879.1:149630515-149845515 GCA_025667525.1 Glebionis coronaria | reverse complement strand
GTGGCAGAGTTGAAAAGAGCAGGTCATGCCTACGTTGTACTTTTGCATGTAGATATATCATAATGCTGCATAAGCACAACAGAAGAATGAGAATATGCCAATTTATTGATGTCCAAACAACTTATGTAGTAAAACAAACATGACCCATATAGAACAAAGTCCACACGAGTGTTGAAGGTGGCACCGGTTTCTGATCTGTACATAAGATGCAACATAACAATTTAGAAACACTACCTACTTGATAAAACTGTTATACATACTTTCTCTATTGCATGTCATATTCTAATAAGTATGATCAGTTGTGAGATCCTCGAGGAGTCTTATTTAAGGAACATATATCAACCGTCTGTGTTATTAAGTAGGTGAAGTAGTATGTCACGAAAAGGGTTTGTTCGTTGCGTTAGTTATACCTACTTAATGAGTATAACAGAAAGTACGTGCCACATTAACAATGGATCGAATCAAGCTTTTGATAAGATTAATATTCAATGTTACTATGAAAAAAGTATTATATTATACTATAAAAAGGTAGGAAAAAAGGATTCAAAAAAGATGTAGGTGAAGTAATCCTTCATACTGAGGTGAGATATCTTGGTCAAAGACACGAAAAAAGGAAAGATTAAGTTTTTAAGTAGGAGCCAGATTAACTATTTTAATTTGAAGTCCAATCTACGTCTCTCAGAAGAAGATATTTTGGCTGAGAAGATGCTAAAGGAAACAAATACTGACATGAGGGAAAATCATTGAAGATTGATTTGATGAGTGGTGTATATCAAATGTGTTGGCCTCAGATATGAATGAATGCTTGGGTATTGATAGGTGTGTAAACACCCATCCTTTTACCACTTAATTCGGGCTAAAACGAGACCAAAACACGTATTTAATATCATTTGTTTGGAATTATGCGTGGTTTTTGTGTTTATTGTGTTTTCAGAGCCAACCGGATGAATATTGAAGAAAACATGGGATTGCACGGGTTTTACTGAAGAAAAAGACTCAAGATAAAGTCTATTGTCCAAGAGATGCAAAAGATTTGAAGTCACTGGGCCTATTCGAAGATTTATCGAAGAAAAGGACCAAAGATGGAAGATTTATATAAGTCGAAGAAACTCAAGTCTATTAAACGAAGAAATTAAAAGACGAGTTGAATTTAATCGACGACAAATCCCGAATCAGAATCGAAAACGGAAACTTTTCTGAAAAGACGAAAAGACAAGAAGAACGGGAGAAAGCCCACTCACCAACCAAAGGACAAGCCTATAAAAGGAGCCCTTCACACATTTTAGAGCTAGTTTTTTTTAGTTTTTCTTCTTCCCCACTCTTTCTCTCTGTTCCGTTTCATCACCATCAACACTAGGGTGATTGGTGATTTTAACTTTTGTTTTCCAAATCTTGTTATTTTAATTCTTGTTTGATCTTGTTAAAACATTAATCATTCAATACAAAGTCTTGTTTAATCTTTCCATTTAATTTTGTTCATCTTCATCTTTATCTTCAAGTTCTTAAGTTTTTATTTTTCTTGATTTGATCTTCAAAAGTTGTTGGGATTTGTGTTTTTATTGATGGGATTAGTAGTTTATGGTTAGTAGATGCTTTATGATTGATTTATTTTAGTTTTTGGTGAAAAACTTGGTGATTTTTGGATCAAAACCGTGTTTCCTTGTTCTTCGGTTGAGTTTCTGTATCTGGGTTTCCCAGAAGTTCCGAATCAGTGAATAGTAACTTCCGAATGAGTTGTGTTTTCAAAAGTTCCGAGTCAGTTAAAAGTTCCGAATGAGTTTACCTTTAAAAAGTTCCGAACCAGTTTAAAACTTCCGAACCAAACAAAAGTTCCGGATGAAGCATTAAGTTCCGAATCAGTTTGAAAAGTTCCGAATCAGTTTGAAAAGTTCCGAACGAAGCAGAAAGTTTCGAACCGATTTATTTACTAAAAGTTCCGAATCGGAACTTACAAAAAGTTCCGAATCAGTAAGTTTCGGATCAAGCCAAAACTTCCGAACGAAGCTAAAGTTCCGAATCAATTTTCAGACTTCCGAACCAAAGACTTCCGAACCAGTAAGTTCCGAATCAAGGGGCTTCATTCGGAAGTCCAAAACTTCCGAATCAGTAAGTTCCGGATGAGTGTAAACTTCCGAACCAAGGTTAAAATTCCGAATCAATTTTCCTTTTAGTGTTACTGTTTGTCTGTTTTACTGTTTCTTTGTGTTTATTTCACAATTTATATTTTAACTGTAATTTGAACTTTAATTTCAATTTTAATTTTAATCTTAATTTTAATCTTAAGTTTAATACAAGTCTTTGTTAATTATAATTAAAGTAATTGCCTTTGATTTAAATTTTCATTTCCACTTTTTATTAGACTAGAAAACCAAACCCTTTTATTTAGTAACCAAGAACAATCATTCCACTTAAGACCTAGATCAATTCGAGAGGATTCCGAGACTTAATCTGAACCATAATAAAAACATAAGTATCAAATGGCGCCGCTGCCGGCTCTTCTCGTTAAGATCAAAAGTTTTTTTTGTGAGAACTTGGATTTTGGGATCCGTTCCCTGTGAACGTTACTTTTTCAAGAAAATCTTCAAAAACAACTAAAAAATATAAAATTGTCAAAAATACAAAAAAAATTAAAAAACCATAAAAACCAAAAATAGTTGTGCTTTGCTTTTCTTTGTTCGTTCTTTTGCAGGTGTATGCACACCCGATCCACGTCATATCAAGAGCCCGAGCCTCTCGATCACTTAGACATGGCCGGTGTACCACCTCCAAACAATAATAACAACAACAATGAGCCTCTTCCGGATAATCGCCCGATGATTGAATTGCTGCAAGCTCATGTAGATAGAAACACTGACCCAATTGTTATACCACCAATTGCCGCCAACAATTTCGAGCTAAAATCAGGCTTTATCTAGATGGTCTCCGCTCAACCGTTCTTGGGACGTACCATTGATGACCCACATGACCATATAAAGAGATTCTTGTAACTCACCAACACGGTCAAGTTCAATGGAGTTCCACAAGAGGTTATAAGGTTACAACTTTTTCCCTTTTCTTTAGAGGGACAAGCCCGGCATTGGCTTGCTAAGGAACCGCCACAGAGTATTCTCTCGTGGACGGATTTGGTAACAAAGTTTATCAATTACTTTTTTCCACCCTCTCGTACTACCGCTTTGCGGAATGAGATCATAAATTTTGAACAAAAGTACGATGAGTCATTCAGTGAATCTTGGGATCGCTTTAAAGATCTTTTAAGAAAATGCCCACAACATGGTTTTACCAAAGTACATCAAATCAATACTTTTTACAATGGTTTAAGCATGAGTGACCAAGATTCACTGAACAGTGCCTCGGGGGGTAATCTCTTGGCTAAGACTTCCAATGCTGCTTGGGACATCATTGAGAACAAATCTCGTGTGCAAACCACGAGTGTTCGGACCAATGTCGCTAGTGCTAGCACTAATGACAGCGACAAGCGACTTGACAAAATCACCACGCTTCTTGAATCGCTTGTCACCCACACCATCAGCAACAATAACAGCAACAACGCCAAAAACGCACAAGTGAACGCTGTCAGCCAACCTTGTGAGATATGCGGTGGTCCTCACTCTTACACAACTTGTACCGCCACCCAAGATTACCCTGCTGAGAATGTGAATGCGGCATATGGCACCTATCCTCCACCTGCTTATCAAGCCAGACCTCAAGGTGACCGTAACTTGCTTAGCTATCGATCCAACAACTATCTTTCACCACCTAGTTTTCCTCCAAACAACCCAAACCAACAACAAAACCTTAATCGCCCTCCTCAACAACAACAACCTCGACAACCATACATCCCACCTCACAAGCAGCAACAACCACCTCAACGTAACAATCAAGTCTACCAACAACCTGTTTACCAACCACCTGCATACAATGCTCCTCCCAACCAAGCCACCACTTCATTACACCAAGAGGTTGCAACCTACATGAGAACCAACGATGTGATAGTGGGAAATCTCCAAGAGGAAGTGCGCAATTTGAAAGCAGACTTGGTCAAGCAAGGAAATGATTTGAGAGCCGATATGAGAAATACGTTGGATACCCAAACTAATGATCTGAGGAACATGATGGCTAGTTTCTTCAATGGTAATCAACCCTCTTCTTCGGGTACTCTTTCGAGTAACACCGTTGCGAACCCAAGAGGGGAGATGAAAGCAATCACTACTCGAAGTGGTAAAGGTACCAAGGAACCCGAGCTTCCTATACCTCCACCGGTGGTTGTGACTAAGGAGAACAAGTCACCTGCTCCTATTCCTCACACTTCTCCTTCCCCAATTTCTCCACCTCTTCTTTCTACCCCTCCTCCACCCGTGGTTGTGAGTGATCCTCTTACCCAAAAGCCTTCCTCTTCATCCAATATACCTTATCCTTCAAGGTTGAGGAAAGAGAAGCAAAATAGCAAGGATGATATTCAGGTTTCGAATTTCCTTAAAATGTTCAAACAACTGAATTTCAATATCTCCTTCGCTGAGGCTCTCGCTCACATGCCCAAATACGCCAAAATGTTTAAAGACCTTCTGAGCGACAAGGAAAAGCTCCTCGATATTGCCAACACCCAACTTAATGAGAATTGCTCTGCAGTGCTCTTAAGGAAATTGCCAACCAAGCTTGGTGATCCGGGTCGTTTTCTTATCCCTTGCAATTTCCCGGGAGTAGAGAATTGCATGGCCCTAGCCGATCTAGGTGCCAGTATTAATCTCATGCCTCTAAGTGTTTGGAAGCAATTATCTCTCCCAGAGCTAGTCCCCACCAAAATGACTTTGGAATTAGCCAACCGTACGGTTGCTTATCCAGTGGGGATAGCCGAAGACGTCATTGTAGGAGTCGACAAATTCACCTTCCCTGCTGATTTTGTTGTCGTCGACTACGAGATGGACCCTCGTGTTCCCTTGATCGTGGGTCGTCCATTCTTAAGGACCGGTCGCACTCTAATTGATGTTGAAGCCGGTGAGCTTATCATGAGAGTGGGTGACGATAAAGTAGTCTTCAACATTGGAAAGTTGTCTAAACAACCTTATTCCAATGAGAGCGTTAATTGTATTGACGTTCTTGATGAGGCTTGTGAAGCACACTTTATTGATGCTTGCAAAATTATTCCTTCCTCTCTTCCCAATGTTGAGACCGTGTCCTCCATTGATTCATCGTTGTCTCTATTTGGAGATAGTGATTTATTTTGGAACAATCTTGAAGATACCATGGGAGATGTGAATTTAGCTACTAATGATTCTCCCACCGAGGGGGATGAAGACATGAATTTCTTTGACAATCTTCTCACTGAAGACAAACCTTCGCCTCCATCTCCCACGGTCATTGCTATCGATACTCCAACTTTGAAAACGCCTCCCGTCGAAAATCCTCCGGATTTAGAACTTAAGGAGTTGCCGCCCCATCTCGAGTATGTATTCCTTGATGAAGAGAAGAAGTCGCCAGTTATCATTGCTAAGGATTTGAAGGATGAAGAGAAAGCCCGACTTGTCGCTGTGTTGAAAGATCATAAGAAGGCTATTGCTCGGAAAATCTCGGATATTCGTGGAATTGATCCTCACTTCTGCACGCACAAAATTCTCATGGAGGACGACTATAAGCCCACTATTCAAAGCCAACGAAGGGTGAATCCAAAAATCCATGAAGTCATCAAAACAGAGGTTATCAAACTTCTTGATGCGGGTATGATTTACCCTATTTCGGATTCACCATGGGTTAGTCCAATCCATTGTGTGCCCAAGAAAGGCGGAATAACCGTTGTTCCCAATGAACACAACGAGTTGATTCCCACTCGTCTCGTTACTGGGTGGAGAGTTTGTATAGACTACCGCAAACTCAATGATGCCACGAGAAAGGATCATTTCCCTCTACCTTTTATGGACCAAATGCTTGAACGTTTAGCCGGTAATGAATATTACTGCTTTCTTGATGGTTTCTCGGGTTATTTTCAAATACCCATCGATCCCCAAGATCAAGAGAAGACTACATTCACTTGTCCCTATGGCACTTTTGCTTACAAAAGAATGCCTTTTGGCTTATGTAATGCGCCCGGGACTTTCCAAAGATGCATGTTAGCTATCTTCCATGACATGGTTGAACAAACTATGGAAGTCTTCATGGATGATTTCTCGGTCTTCGGGGATTCTTTCTCTTCCTGCCTTGCCAATTTGGAACGTATGCTCAAGCGGTGCGAAGACACTCGCCTTGTTCTGAATTGGGAAAAATGCCATTTTATGGTAAAAGAAGGCGTCGTGCTTGGACATAAGATCTCGAAAGCCGGTCTTGAAGTTGACCGTGCTAAAGTCGATGTTATCGCAAAGTTGCCTCTACCTTCAACAGTGAAGGGTGTGAGAAGTTTCCTGGGTCATGCGGGCTTCTACCGTCGATTCATCAAAGATTTTTCTCAAATCGCTCGCCCGATGACCCACCTCTTGGAAAAAGATACTCCTTTTATCTTCTCCAAAGAGTGTCTTGAAGCCTTCAACTCGCTTAAGGATAAGCTAACTAAGGCACCCGTCTTGGTTACCCCTAATTGGGAGCTTCCCTTCGAGTTGATGTGCGATGCTAGTGATTTTGCTATTGGAGCGGTTCTTGGACAAAGAGTGAACAAACACTTCCAACCGATCCATTACGCTAGCAAGACAATGACAGGGGCACAATTGCATTATACGACAACCGAAAAAGAGCTTTTAGCTGGTGTCTATGCTTTTGAAAAATTCCGCCCGTATCTTGTCCTTTCTACCACCATTGTGTATACCGATCATTCCGCGCTGAAGTACTTGTTGACAAAGCAAGATTCCAAACCAAGACTTCTTCGCTGGGTTTTGCTGCTCCAGGAATTTAAAATCGAAATTCGCGATAAAAAAGGAGCTGAAAACTTAGCCGCGGACCATCTCAGCAGACTTGAGGATCCTTACCAAGGGGATCATCCGACCAAAGAAATCAATGATTCTTTTCCCTTGGAGACCTTAATGTCTATAAACTCGAAGCCGAATGAAACCCCGTGGTTTGCGGACTTTGCAAACTACTTGGCGGGTGGAATTCTCAAGGAAGGGTTGACGTCCCAACAAAAGAAAAAGTTTTTTACCGACGTTAAGACTTATTTTTGGGACGACCCTTACCTATTCAAACAATGCGCTGACCTATTTATTCGCTGATGTGTTGATGGACCGGCAGCGTCTGAAATCCTTGATGCTTGCCACAAAGGACCCACCGGTGGTCACTTTGGTCCCAACTACACTGCTAAAAAAGTGTTTGATTCGGGATTTTATTGGCCCTCCATATACCGTGACGCTCACGATATGGTCAAACGATGTGATGTTTGCCAAAAGCAAGGCAAAATCACACATAAAGACGAGATGCCTCAGAATTTCATTCAAGAGTGTGAAATTTTTGATGTTTGGGGTATCGACTTTATGGGGCCATTCCCTTCGTCTAAAGGAAACAAATACATCCTTGTAGCCGTTGACTACGTTTCAAAGTGGGTTGAAGCCAAAGCTTTGCCTACTAATGACGCAAGGGTGGTTTGTAACTTTTTGAAAGCTCTATTCGCTAGATTCGGTGTGCCTCGCGTCATTATTAGTGATCGTGGGACTCATTTCTGCAATGACCAATTTGCTAGAGTCATGGCTAAGTACGGTGTAAATCATCGTCTTTCCACAGCCTACCACCCACAAACTAATGGCCAGGCTGAAATATCCAACCGAGGACTTAAGCGAATTCTGGAAAAGACTGTGGGAGAGCATCGTGCCTCATGGGCTGATAAACTTGATGATGCTTTGTGGGCTTTCCGTACTGCTTACAAGACCCCGATCGGCTGTACGCCTTATCGTCTTGTGTACGGGAAAGCGTGCCACCTCCCCATTGAGTTGGAACACAAGACTTATTGGGCCTTGAAGTGGGCTAATTTTGATATTAACAAAGCCGGTGACCTACGCAAGATCCAACTCAATGAGCTGTATGAACTCCGTAATGAGGCTTATGAAAATTCTTTGATCTATAAGGAAAGAACTAAGCTCATTCACGACTCCAAGATCAAAAACCGAGAGTTCCATGTTGGAGACAAAGTCTTACTTTTTAACTCTCGGTTGAAAATCTTCTCGGGAAAGCTCAAATCTCGTTGGTCCGGCCCATTCACCATTGCCCAAATTTTTCCATATGGTACTCTCGAGCTCGCTCAACCTGATGGACCAAATTTTAAGGTGAATGGCCAACGAGTGAAGTTGTACTTTGGTGAGGACACTTCTCAGGAGGTGATTCCATCCCTCACCACGTTCCCCATGAACTAATTTTGGGTCGAGTCAGGCTCGTGACTCGGTTATCAAAAACAAGCGCTCCTCGGGAGGCAGCCCGAGTATCTATCCTTTTATGTTTTAATCCCCTAAGTGTAGGGGGACTTCTATACGTGTTTGTCTTTGTGTGGTGATGTGATTACAGGGATAAGTGCACTCTTGGAATCTTTGAAGAACCATGCTCCCGTGTTATCCAAAAATCTGGTTCTATCTCTCAACTATCGTGATTCAATTTTCTTCATACTCACATTTGAAATTGATCACTTTAGTCGTCTCTTCCTTAACTTGAGTTAACCCACGTGCACAATGTCATAAGTGTAGGGGAGACTTTTCCCACATGCTTAAACATTGAGGACAATGTTTATCTTAAGTGTAGGGGGGACTTCTATCAAAGTTTTAAGTGGACTTTTCCATGAAAATGCCTTCAATTAACCGGAAAATCATATTTTTCAACATTTTTCAAATTTTTTATTAACTTTGGCCATTTAGTCGTAATTTTTAAATTTTTATCTTTGCTTTCATATGTATATACCCCGCAATAAAGTCAAATTTTAATAAAGTGGCATAGCTAGTTTAGAAGTCTTTGACATATTAGGCCCGTTGCGTTTATTTTGACTCAACCCGAATAGAATTATCCAAGTTTATTCTAGCTAGTATCCTTAACCATGTAGACCTTAATTGGTTTATTAGGCTAAGTATCCACGAGTCTCATTACTTGAGATTTTAAATTGTGGAGGACGAGAAATGATAGAGTCAATTATAAGTCGGTATTCTTGCACAAGCTCACTTGGTGTAATTATTTGCCTATTCTCCCATCACTTGCTAATAATTTATCTGCAATAAGTAAGGTCTTACGATTTGAAAAGTTACTTAGCTTCTAGCCCAAGATCGTTTAAAAGTTGCTCGGTATTGATAAGAGTTCATAGCCAAGGCATAACTTATGAAGCGGGGCGCGAAGATTGGCGAGTCCGAAAAGGCCCTAACAAGGCATGAGGATTCCATTTTATTGCTGAAGATCCAAAGTGATGTGAAAAGCATTATTCCTAAAATCAATATGAAGGATCAAGAATCAGGACGAAAAGCAATCAACTCCCATAAAGATCATGGAGAAGTCTATCCGAAAAGACCCTAACAAGGTATGAGGATAAATAGATCCAAGTCCGAAAAGGAGGCGGATCGTTGTATCTCAAAATCCCCGTTAGAGATTGAAGAAATAATCATGAAGTCGTGGTCAACAAAATTGGAGTACCTCTCAAAAGTCTCCAAGTGAAGAAACTATATTATGATGAGAAGACCATTATCTCAAGAACGTCTCTCGAAGATATGAAGTATGAAGTACATGCCAAATATCGGCCCGAGAAAGGTCTCAATCGTGAACCAAGTTATGCCAAGATATGAACTTTTTGATATCCCGAGAAGCAGTTTTAAGAGATCTTGTCCTTTAGCTAACTATTGATCAAATCGTCCTACTTTGCTTTCAGCCCTAATAAACTATCGAAATAAGTCCAAAAATGCATCTTCATGATCATTCTAAGACAAAAATAAAATATAAGAGATACACCTAGGAATAAGGGAGTTTAAGCATTTAATTAAGCCATGTGTGTAAGTGTTTGAATTGCTAACTTATAATAACAATGATCTCGTTTTTAAGCTTAGTTTGGGGAACGTGAAACTTGAGGGTGATAAATCTTCGCAGCACAAAAGCCCTAATGTAAGTCATCGATTTCTTTGCAAGTTATTTCCATGTAACTATTTTCAAGTGAAAATGGTTTTCTATCCCTTTGCTACCTTTGAAGTTTTATTTCTTTAATTTTTGTTTAGTAGAATTTAAATAAGGCCAAGGTTGATTAATTATGAGAAAAGTGTAAGCTTGCTTTATCACTAAGCATTGCATGAGGGCATGGCAATGGTTAAGTGTAGGGGATTTGATAGGTGTGTAAACACCCATCCTTTTACCACTTAATTCGGGCTAAAACAAGACCAAAACACGTATTTAATATCATTTGTTTGGAATTATGCGTGGTTTTTGTGTTTATTGTGTTTTCAGAGCCAACAGGATGAATATTGAAGAAAACATGGGATTGCACGGGTTTTACTGAAGAAAAAGACTCAAGATAAAGTCTATTGTCCAAGAGATGCAAAAGATTTGAAGTCACTGGGCCTATTCGAAGATTTATCGAAGAAAAGGACCAAAGATGGAAGATTTATATAAGTCGAAGAAACTCAAGTCTATTAAACGAAGAAATTAAAAGACGAGTTGAATTTAATCGACGACAAATCCCGAATCAGAATCGAAAACGGAAACTTTTCTGAAAAGACGAAAAGACAAGAAGAACGGGAGAAAGCCCACTCACCAACCAAAGGAAAAGCCTATAAAAGGAGCCCTTCACACATTTTAGAGCTAGTTTTTTTTAGTTTTTCTTCTTCCCCACTCTTTCTCTCTGTTCCGTTTCATCACCATCACCACTAGGGTGATTGGTGATTTTAACTTTTGTTTTCCAAATCTTGTTATTTTAATTCTTGTTTGATCTTGTTAAAACATTAATCATTCAATACAAAGTCTTGTTTAATCTTTCCATTTAATTTTGTTCATCTTCATCTTTATCTTCAAGTTCTTAAGTTTTTATTTTTCTTGATTTGATCTTCAAAAGTTGTTGGGATTTGTGTTTTTGTTGATGGGATTAGTAGTTTATGGTTAGTAGATGCTTTGTGATTGATTTATTTTAGTTTTTGGTGAAAAACTTGGTGATTTTTGGATCAAAACCGTGTTTCCTTGTTCTTCGGTTGAGTTTCTGTATCTGGGTTTCCCAGAAGTTCCGAATCAGTGAATAGTAACTTCCGAATGAGTTGTGTTTTCAAAAGTTCTGAGTCAGTTAAAAGTTCCGAATGAGTTTACCTTTAAAAAGTTCCGAACCAGTTTAAAACTTCCGAACCAAACAAAAGTTCCGGATGAAGCATTAAGTTCCGAATCAGTTTGAAAAGTTCCGAACGAAGCAGAAAGTTCCGAACCGATTTATTTACTAAAAGTTCCGAATCGGAACTTACAAAAAGTTCCGAATCAGTAAGTTTCGGATCAAGCCAAAACTTCCGAACGAAGCTAAAGTTCCGAATCAATTTTCAGACTTCCGAACCAAAGACTTCCGAACCAGTAAGTTCCGAATCAAGGGGCTTCATTCGGAAGTCCAAAACTTCCGAATCAGTAAGTTCCGGATGAGTGTAAACTTCCGAACCAAGGTTAAAATTACGAATCAATTTTCCTTTTAGTGTTACTGTTTGTCTGTTTTACTGTTTCTTTGTGTTTATTTCACAATTTATATTTTAACTGTAATTTGAACTTTAATTTCAATTTTAATTTTAATCTTAATTTTAATCTTAAGTTTAATACAAGTCTTTGTTAATTATAATTAAAGTAATTTCCTTTGATTTAAATTTTCATTTCCACTTTTTATTAGACTAGAAAACCAAACCCTTTTATTTAGTAACCAAGAACAATCATTCCACTTAAGACCTAGATCAATTCGAGAGGATTCCGAGACTTAATCTGAACCATAATAAAAACCAAGTATCAGGTATTCACGTGTTTATACTTTCTTTTGGGTTCACTAATTTGTGCTTCATTTTCTTTTCCTTGTAGCCTTCCCCAACTACTCTGAGATAAAAGGCACCGTCTTATTGTTGTCGAAACAGACTTGGACATGTAAATCTGTGTTTAGGTGTTTGTTCGGTCTTTTATATATATTATTGTAGGTTCTGGACTTGATATGCATATTTTCCCCTTTTTGCATTTGAATTTATTAGGGAGGCATGAATGAAATATCCATGAAGTACCTTTATGCATTTCAATATTATTGTAGGTCAGACGTTCCGGTAATGAAGAATTCTCACCCCTTTATTGAGAAACCTAGGAATAAAATAGAAGATGTTTTTCAATTAGGCTTTTTGATTATTTACTAAAATGGTAAAAAGATACATATACCAAACAGACATGTGTCTCAAGCTCAGTCAAATGGGACTGCTTTCTTCTTCTTGAGTGTTTAGCAGATTCTCCGTTCGATAGCATTATACAAAGAAAGTAAAACATGACATATAACAGCTATACCCCTTTTAGTATACACGAAAATAATAACGATTATTAGATCACCAAATAACACCTACACAGTTCGTACCAGTCAAGGTTGGAATATTCATGGATCACGTCGACACCATCAAATGCATAGATGGGCACGAAGGCTATTTTTCTGGGTTTTTCTGGGTTGTATCCGACCTTCTTCAGCCGGACATATAACTCGTTGATGATATCAATATAAACACACATCACAGCTCCCCTTTATACAAAAAGCAACAACATGTGAGCTCACAAAATGTTACTTAGCTCAACAAACACCAAATCTCAAGATTATAAGATTTGTAACAGAGTTCCTTTTTTCTTTAGCCTTCGCTGATTTTCCACCCCATCCTTTGTATTCCTACAATTCTGTAGAAACATAAAAGCACCTAGGTACTTTCTTGAATGATGATAAACGAAGGCTACCACAGGCAACATAAGTTATGACATCTTATAGGCTCCAAACATAGAGTTATGACATCTTATTTTTCAAGCATCACAAAGAATCTTAAACATAATATAGAGAACACTTGATCTTTGTTGTATTGTATAGTGATATGCATGTGGAAATAGCATGTGCTTGCTATCGGTGTTCCTATCAGATTGTAGTTCCCACACAAAACCTGCGATAACAGTGACAATGCAAATTTCTCTGTTTGAGCATCCATAAAGTCAATCAATTTTGAAACATTGATTACAAATAAAAAAGGTAAAGAAATGACCTCATTTGTTTTATGTTGTTGACTGTATATATGATATTGCTTTCGCAACAGATATGTAAGAATTTTGTTGTTGTCTTATAATGAGGGGAATTCTTTGAGTATCTGCAAACATTGTTTTTGGGTAAAAGGGAAAATACCCCGGTAAAATAAGTATAGTATCTGCAAACATATATAATGCATAAGAAGTTCACATAATCGGACCAGCATGCATAGAAAAGAAAAAGAACATTTTTGCATAAGGTACCATAGAAGCAGATTGTAGCTGTTTCCTTACACTCTGCCTCCACCTGACAAATCAAGAATAACTTTAGAAAAAAAATACTAAATAAGATTAGTATAGATTTCAATGCTAAGAAATAATTAAACCTCTTGCCAGCTATTGATGCCAACTTGATGATTTAGACTCCTCTGACATAGATGAGAACAAATTCACCATGAATGAGAAGTTTGAAGCATTTAAGAAAGATAGGATGCAAAGACTTGATGCGAAAAATATCGATAGAAGTGCCTACCTATAAGAGTATCATATTACTCGGGATCCAAAGATGAGAACATCAAATCCACATATTTTATTTCCATTCATGATCCATGCACCACGATCTAGTTTGGCCTGACTACACCAGTTTTAGAGAGATGTTTGAGCTTCAATGTAACAATGTGTGTCGGGCCAAAGAATACATGTATTTGTCGGCCAAAACATGAAGTTGACTTGATAATTGTTAAAGAAAGAAAAAGAGTTCCACACCATACCTCATCTGCATGACCGGGAAAGCCTTGCTAAAGCTTTTGCGTCTGGATATCCCAAACCCCAAATAACACGAAAACAAAAGAAAAGATCTAGATTATCGGCTTTTAGCTGACGAAACCTATTATTGCACTGAGATTCAATACGCATGAAATTTATAATCACACATTCGTATACATCAATGCTGAGAGTTAGTTAAAAGCAACAATAAAACATTCAAACATATCAGTACATTTACTTGATAAAAAAACTTTCAGTTCCCGAATAATGTCGGATGGTTGGGGCGAAGAGTAAGCACCTTATGCGCAAGATCTTGCTGCTCATGTTCAAGCATCACATGTAACATAAAACTATAAAACAAAACCTACAGCTTTTGATTAATAAACATGAATTTAGTGTTTGGTCGCCTTTGGTGTTGGAGCAAGGTGATTTTTTATTGTTACTATAAAATTGCTTTCTGTGTGCTTTGTGATCTCGATATTGGAGGTGAATTTTTGATGATTTGGTCACAACTATAGTGGGAGAAACCGGAGGAATTGGCGTTCTTTGAACAACAACAGAAGCCTAAAGAACACCAGCAACAAAAGGCTGCTTCAATACAGCAACCGCAGAGTCAACTAACCTCTCAACAGATGACATTCAAAGACTAAGCAAATTATTGAATTACATGATTTCGAAGGATCCCATATGTCCTCAAATTCATGGCTAACTATGGAAGATCATATCGTTTCACTTTAAAACACAATAATAATTTCTATCACAACAATTATTTTTAGGGTTTTGAATACATACTTGATCGACACCTAATGATTATTAGGGTTTTGAAGAAAAATGACTATCTGTAGAACCAAACTGGCTGAATGAATGATAATGTAATACAAAGATTAAAGATATAATCGACATACCTTGTTCTCACATCGTCAAACAAAAAAATAAATCTTGCACCATTATTCTTCAAAGTGTATACATCAAGTAAGTCATAAATTAGGGTTATATTATGGAGCAAACATTAATAAAAAAACTACATGATTTCGAAGGATCCCATATGTCCTCAAATTCATGGCTAACAATGGAAGATCATATCGTTTCACTTTAAAACACAATAATAATTTCTGTCACAACAGTTATTTTTAGGGTTTTGAATACATACTTGATCGACACCTAATGATTATTAGGGTTTTGAAGAAAAATGACTATCTGTAGAACCAAACTGGCTGAATGAATGATAATGTAATACAAAGATTAAAAATATAATCAACATACCTTGTTCTCACATCGTCAAACACAAAAATAAACCTTGCACCATTATTCTTCAAAGTGTCTACATCAAGTAAGTCATAAATTAGGGTTATATTATGGAGCAAACATTAATAAAAAAATTGCATGGTACCGCATTATAATTAGATCTGAGAACTAAAACCAAAGCAGAAAGATAAAAAGAATTGTTAATCATTTTTTCTTGTTCTACGCAAAAGATAAGATAGCCAAAGCAGATAATGTAGGATTCATATTATGTCTAAAATTAGGATTGTACCTTGATAAAACAGATTCAAGTTACAACAACTATCCAGCAGAATAAAATCACACATGCATGATAAAAGAAAATTAGGGTTTAGATAAATATTGATAAATACGGTATATATCAAAACCAATTTCGGTTTGGAAGTAAAAAATAAACATGCCGATTGAAGAAAAGATCTAGTTTCCTAAATAAATTAAACATAACCCAATAGCCAATAAGAAAACGCCATGTAGGATATGACATGGCGCATGTTATTTTCCTATGTCAAACTTATCCCCATATATATATATATATATATATATATATATATATATATATATATATATATATATATATATATATATATATATATATATATATATATATATATATATATATATATATATATATATATATATATATATATATATATATATATATATATATATATATATATATATATATATATATATATATATATATATATATATATATATATATATATATATATATATATATATATATATATATATATATATATATATATATATATATATATATATATATATATATATATATATATATATATATATATATATATATATATATATATATATATATATATATATATATATATATATATATATATATATATATATATATATATATATATATATATATATATATATATATATATATATATATATATATATATATATATATATATATATATATATATATATATATATATATATATATATATATATATATATATATATATATATATATATATATATATATATATATATATATATATATATATATATATATATATATATATATATATATATATATATATATATATATATATATATATATATATATATATATATGTGGGAGTGTTAACGTGGTATACACTCTTAAAATAGGTTACAGTAAGTACAGTTCTGAACCGTTGGATGAGGATAGATGTGTTAAGATGAGATTTAAGTAAACAAATGGCATAAGTGTAATTATATAGAAAAGCAGGGCATTATGAATCATTTGTATATAACCATTTATGCGACTGAAAACCTGAGTAACTACAAATCGGTTATGTAATTTTTTTATTACTAAATTTACTATATATTTTACTAGCTAAAAGACCCGTGAAATTCACGGGTATTTTAAAAGGACGACAAAAAAAAAAAGATAGTTTCATCCGTATAACGTAATTTGCCGTTGGTAAGATATACATAAGTATATTCATTATTTAAGAACTAATCTAGAAATTTGTTAACCATACAGTACGCCAGGGTTCACGTTGTGCCTAAGGTGGCTTTATCAATATCTTTGCAAGTTTTGTCCAACTATTATGTTAGAACCATCATGGCAATCGACGACGTCTTTCATTAATATGATATTCATTATCATGAAACTAAATATGTTTCACTAATAAATAACGATATGGTACCAAAAAGATATAGGTTAGAAATGTACAGTTAATCAAAATCACAAATATTCACAAATAACTGTTTGACCCCAAACCATTCTAAACCATTACCCTAGTCTACTTTGCCACATCTAATAGAGTCATTCATTTAGACCAAGCATTTGCAGAGTAATAACAGAAAATTAAATTACATGAAGTTAGGATATTACAATGTCCGTATCCAAAAACACTTGCATAGCTACCGCACAAAATGACAATGTAAGTATGTGATAGTAATAGTGATAGTGGTAGTGATAGGAATAGTAATAGTAATAATTTAACACAAATTTTATCGCATACATGGGCGGATGCATGTAGTAACTGTGGGGGGCGGCGCCTCTCATTGCTAGCATGATATGATGAGATTTTAGTGTAATTTTTGTTTAATTTTGAGTGTTTCTTAATATTGCCCCCACTCGAAACTCAAAATGCCCCCACTAACACATTAAAGTTCAACTTTTAACACTCCAAAACTTATAAATTCATTATTTTTAAGTAAAAATACTCGATTTTCGTTCAGATTCATATCTTTTTCACCTGGCAATGGGCCAAAAAAATTTTTGCCCCCTACATTTCAATTTCCTAGTTCCGCCACTGATCGCATAAGTCCTAGAAAACAGAGATCAGTTTCACAGTTGAAGAAACCTTGTCGAGTTTTGACATGTTATTTCACTCCCTTTCTTATCTCAACTTCATCTAGCACCCAGTAGTCCGGCATCTAGTGTCCTTGGATCATTAAACAAAGACATAAGTTCCTCACCTTGTGGTTGAAAACTTGGAAAACCTTTTTAAAATACTTGAAAAATATATTATAGGTCAAACTATGATTACTTAGTTTGACGAATCTTCACACAAAAAGTCAAACGTAGTATGTATGGTTTCAATGTACAGTGCATATTTTAGCCGTTTAATTCAAAACATGTGACTTGTTTAATGTTACATGGTTGTGTTTATGCTTTCCTACCTATAAACTCATGAAATTTTTAGCTTTCAAAATCCTCTCACATATGATGTATGGCCAACTCTCTTTCATTTACACACACTAACGCTTTAAATATAAGGGTGTCAAAAATAAAAAATACAAAGTACACTAAAAAATATTTGAATGTAAGTCGTAAAACTTAAATATTATGATAGAAACAAAAACATATTAATGTAGTATTTATGACTAAAAAAATAACATTTTGAATGAATAAATTGAGAGACTCCAGATATTGACAACATAATAGGATGCCAATGAGCACATTCATTGTGAAGGCATCAATTGTTGTGGTAATCTCCAACTTCTTTAGATTCGGAAGTGATGCAAGAAAATTTATATCCGGGTTACGTGCGTCACCAATGCACAATTTTGATGACATGGAGGAAAATTTAAAATTGGTATTTGTGGTGAAATTATAGCTTCAACAGAAACTATTCATCACTGTAGCATGTAAGTACTCAGAGAGAAGCTATCAGTCATTATAAACCGTGTTCCATTTCTCTTAGGTGTAAATTATTACATGATCGATTATACAAATTCATTGAGCACAAAAAGTATTGTCATAATCTGAGAGCTTATTAGTGAGTTAGAACTTTAACTTGTGAGTTGAAGCATAGCAAGTGATCCATCAAAAAATAGCAGAAGTTTCAATTTAAGGAGATAGATCTTACTCACAAGTATTTCAATGTATAATTTGATATAACATTCAGATTAAAAAAAAACTTTCTACCATGTAAATGTCACTCACTACCAACCACAGATTCAGGACCTTCCACATAATAATTTTAAACATCTCCAAATAGTATATCCCTTTTTTTGGATTGTATAGTATATCCTTTTCTAAGTATTATGTTATAAGTAAAAATTCAGAAACTGATGATTTAATAATCTATCATGAATCATATAAAAACTACTTATACATTGATTGAAAACATACACCATGAATTATTAAGCAAAATATCTCGAAATCTTATGACGTAAATAGAGCTTGGATCTTTCTCAATCCTTCATGAAAATCTCATTAAAAGTTACCGAAACATCTTAATATTAGAGTGTTAGACCAACAAAGTCAGGTGCATTACGAATTTATTCAAGGTACTACTGATCTTGGCTTATTTTGCACCTCAATTCGACCCTATCAATGAAAAGTTTAGCTAAAACTTTGATTGCACCGACCCATATGTGGGACTAAACGAATTATGAGTCTGAAAAATAAATTTCGCATATAACCCATCTAGAGTCAAAATTTCAGTTTTAGTTCGCTGCCCTATATTGTATAAGAAAAATTATTGAACATACCGAGTAACAAATGTGTTGTGCGTCTCCCAAACTAATCTTTAAAATTTTAAAAATATATAATTCAGTAACGCACAATTTAGTGCAAATATCAAGCCTAACCTATAATTCACAAAAATAGTATCTTACTTTTTCATTTCTTTAGTCCTAAAACTGATTTAAAAAACCACTTGGGATATTTATTACAAAGATTGTTATAGAACCTTACTCTTCAGTATGCATAAAGCATTGTTTCTAAACACTACAACTAAAGCAGTAAGTAGATTTTTTTAATAGCATTGCCTCATGTGGTCATCAAGAACATGGCGAAATACTTAACACTTAAGTGTTCACATTCTTTCTTAGGTACTTAGCTCATATAGTTAGAAAGCTATTAGCTTCATATGCAAGTAGGAAAAAAGTTTTTTCTTGAGTCATGTGTTAAAAATAAAAACATTTGACGTAAAGATGTCTTCTAGTCTTATAAACCAATTTAGTTACGATCACAATGTTGTAACACATTATATGTTTCCAAGTTCCTATTCTAAAACTTCAACAATTTACAACATTATCTTTTAATCTGCCAAGATATTGGTTAATTCACTTACCATATTATTTTGTAAGTGATTGTACACATAAAAAATAAGCATTGTGTTGCATTCGTCAAGCAAAAAGAACGAACCGTCATGAAACAATTTACCTCTCAGTGACACTGTTTTCATTCATAGTTCCGCTTCATATCAAAAAAATAAGTGAGCTTATCTACCTAAAACATTAAAACACGTAATTCAAAATGAATTTAGCTTCTCACACAGAACGTGTGGTGTACCTAAAAGTCTATCATCAATTCGTTACACATCCTACTCAGAATTTCATGGCGAAGTACCCATAACATCAAATGGTTAAAAGAAAATCCCAGGTTACACACATTTACCGCATGTGAAACCTTTTGGAATGAAAGGTTGTTTAAAGCGACATAGAATTTTGTTCAGAAATGAATATGTTATGAATGTGACTGGTTATCTTATTTTGAAATAAGAATTGTACCTTTTCATTTGATTCTATTTATGCCTGCAACATAAAATTTTACCATGTCAGAACTGCTATGCGGGGATCAAAATTAGCTAACATATATAGATTTGATACAAATCTATATATTTTTACGATTCTATTTATTTTTTTCTTTGATTTAGTCCGTTTTCGTCAGTATTTTTACGTTTTTGTCCGATTTTTTACGTTGTCGTCCAATTCTTACGTTTTCGTCAGATTTTTACGCTTTTGTTAGAATATTTACGTATTCATCCGAATTTTTACGTTTTCGTCTGATTTTTTACTTCTTCTTCCAATTTTTTACGTTTTCGTCAGTATTTTTATGTTTTTGTCTGATATTTTACGTTATCGTCCGACTTTTTACGTTTTCGTCAGTAATTTTATGTTTTTGTCTGATATATATCTATAAAGGTATAACTATGACTTGATACCACACCTCTAATCCCAGTCATATGTGACATGGCACCTCTAGACCAATAGTATTTCATTTTTTCCTAAAAATTTTCGAAAATCGTTGTTTGAAAACGCAGTTTTAAAAAAGAGGCGTTTTAAAAAAAGTGACGTTTTCAAAACACATCTATGTATAATATATCAAAACACATTTTTTATTATTATTCTACCCATAGCCGCCAGGAAAAAACACACACACACAAACGCCAAACCTTAAAAAAATCTACAAACCCAAAAAAATTGACTACCGATTCTAATTGCGTAATAAACATATATGCTCTTTTCTTATCCCAAATCCTGCTAACCCTAATTCATTATTCATTCATATAGATTTGATACAAAATAGATAGAGACATAGAAGATAAACAAAAGTATGAAGAAATTATCTTAGGATCAAAGATTGTTAAGACTGTGGCATTGGTATGAGTTCTTTCTTTAGTCGATATAAATTACTACAAAACTCTGTTATGTGGCATACCTTTTGATACAACATAATCACGAGTCAATTAATTGATCTCCAATCAGACTCTGCATAATAAGGGAACATAGTCTAGTTCTGGAAAAATACAACTGGATTTCAATCGAAACCCTTAAAAGAACTTGAATAAATGTGATCGTTACCAAATATACGATGTGGAATTGTGGATAACGTAGAAATCACTAAAAATCAAGAGCAACTCTGAACCTATCGAAAATGCGATTAAACCACTCGGTTTGTGTATGTGTTTCTGTATGTGTGTTTGAGAGAACAATGGTTTTGTTAAGAAAACGATATGTGTTATTGTGTATGTGTTTCTCAACCGTTCAAATTAAATGAGGATTTGAAACTTGCGATTCTTTTGTTAATGACCGTAAATGTTGATTGAAACTCGATTGAATTGACAACTATTTGTATTAATTATTCAAAGTTTGACAAAGGGGTTTCTTAGTTTGTTAGTCAAATATTAATAAAAAGGTTTAAAACAAATAATAATAGTTGTGTAATGTTTTGTACTTTCTAAACATAAGATTGAATATGAGACTGACACATCAGCAAAATTTAATGGTGCTAGCTTTAAAAGACTTGTAAAAAACTCTCTTATATTAGAGAGTATAGATAGATTTGTAGCATCAAACCTTACAGCTACCGTATAGTTCCTTTATTAACATCCCTGTTACATGTTCATACTTTTTATATGTTCATAAAAAAATGTTATAACTTTTTATACTTATTAAAAAAATACGATACATGTATTTCTATTTTACTAGTGATTCTTTTATTTTTTTTTTCACAGTACAACTACTATTCACTCATCGATGATACATGTATTCTATTTTTTAGCTCAAATTTTCAGAAGCGACGCTAATTATACATCCAGAGTGAACATGTATATTCCCTTCACTGAAAGATTAATTTTTTTACATGTTGCATCTATTAGCTTAAAAAATGCAAGTGACACATGCCTCCTTTAAAATTATAAGACTAACTAGTAGGAGGACGGTATCGAGCTCGTACTAAATTAGTGGTATCGATTTTTTTTCGAACATAAACTAATACAGTAGTATCGATATCGTACCAGACAAGATTCCGATATTGGTACCGGTATGGGTATCGATCCCTTACCAGAATAGTAGTACCAATTTTTTTTACTTTATTTCGTAGTTCCGGTACCGTATCAAACGAGATTCAGATACCAAATATCAGTACGGTTCCGATTTGATTTTAAAATTCGGATCAAAATACTCGTCTTAAGATTAACTGATTAATTACAAAAATCTCATGTTGTCTTGATAATCCAATGAACTAGTAAAAATCTATCTTATACCATATCCTATTGATACATAAATGTACACCATATCAAGTCCAACATTTTGTCGTGATTGTTGTGTTCACGGGAAATCCCAGTTGCGAATTTTTATGAAACACAGATGCAACAAAGTGGTAACACTTTTACGGAGAGATCTCAAATGTCTTTGCTTAATCTTTTTATTATAAGAAAAATTAGTGATACATCATAATATATTATTGTTATTTGTACATGGTTCGTAATTGTTTAAAGCATTAGGTGAAATTAAGGCTGAGCAACAGGTCTGGATCAGACCGGACTGATTAAGACCGGATTGGACCGAGGACCGAAATGGGCCAAACCCCTGGACCGAGACCGGACCGAAATGGTACGGTCCGGTTCGGGTCGCTTTGGTCCGGTTCAGTCTTCGGTCCTGTCCGGTCCTATTAGGCATAATTGATGGGTTTTTTGTAAGACTGAACCGGACCGTCCGGACCGAGAACCGAAATGGTCCAAAACCCCGGACCGAGGACCAGACCGATATTGTACGATCCGGTCCGGATCGATCCGGTCCAGTCCGATCCGGTGCGGTGCGGTCCGACGGTCTAAATTCACTCTGGGTGAAATTACTAGTAATGCTTCCATGACATATTATTTGTTAAAAGCATTAATTAAGTATGATATTTTATTTGTTTCTTTTATATATCAATGACATATTATTTACTTTATTTTATTTTATTTGTGAAACATTGTTTATGATATATTTTTTTATATGTGTTTGTAGTGACACATTGGATGTTTATTTTATATATTAGTGATACATTTTGATTTTTAATTACTCTATAGTATGTACTATGTAGTATTTGTTTTCTATATACAATGACACATTAACATTGGTGATTATTATCTCTACATCGTAGTTGTAATTTAAAAATACCTACATGAAATAAAAATTAAGTGATGCATACCAACATCGAACTTATTTTGCACAATTTATAAAAAGATGACAACTAGTAATAAATAAACAATCACCTGATACAAAACTACATATTAATAATACATGTGTCTAAAGAATATATAAATGATAAAGAGACTTTTTCATTTTATTAAAATAAAAGACTACACACCAACATAGACTCTTGATGCATCATCAATGTCCTTCATCAAAACAAAAAGAAAGAAAGTAAAAATGAAACTCATCAACTAGTTTCTTAACAACAAAAAATAAACTTTCTTTTTAGTGTTAAACATAAGTCGTTTATGATTTCGATTATGAACAAATAGATCCATTTTATAGACACAATCCAAAACTGCTACAAACCTCTATCTTTATAGAACCAATAACTGATTCATAAATCTAAAGATCTGATACATCACATTTGATACACAACTAGATCGCCAAAGAAGTATGTGGGTGATCCACCAGGAGCCGCCGCTGAGAAGTTACACACAAGGTTGCCAGAAACATAGCCTTGCACAAACCCGTTTTTGATCCACCATTGAATCAAGGAGATTGTTGATAAACAAACCGACATGACAACATCAGTGGAAAAAGGTTTAATAACCCAGATTAGAACATGCATCATGTTCATACTCAAGATTCTAATGCACATGGGTCATCTTTAATCGTCACAATCGTAAATGACCTGTAGAAAGATAACTTAATTACCATGAGTGCGTTGTAACATTTTTGCCACAGTTTATCAATGGATATTGTGAGGGTGATTATCTGAATTTGGAAAATTAAATTTTGTGGTGGTATTTTTTATTTTAGATGAAGCAATTTTTTAGATCTATGATGAAGATAAAAAGGAACGGTTAGCTTTTTAATGATCGGAAGAAATCCCTACAATACCCTTTTGTATCTTAATAATTTTTTTATACATTAAATCTACAAAGTCCACTTGTCACCATGTCTTTGGTGTCTATTATAACCTATTTTAAGATGTAACGCACTTGAACACAAATCTCTCTCTCTCTCTCTCTCTCTCTCTCTCTATATATATATATATATATATATATATATATATATATATATATATATATATATATATATATATATATATATATATATATATATATATATATATATATATATATATATATATATATATATATATATATATATATATATATATATATATATATATATATATATATATATATATATATATATATATATATATATATATATATAAGAGGAGGGATTTGCCACGTCATCTATGAGGGCACTAATCCACGTCAGTATGGGCTTAAAAAAATCAAGCCCGTGTTATCACTCTAACCCGATAATTAAAGATTGAAAAAACATCTTTATTATTAAACCCCAAACATTATTTGTAAGCCCTAACCTCAGGTCGGCTATCTCGCCATTGTTTTGAGATAATAATTACCGGTAATTATATCAGACTGCTTTATCATTGTTAACTATGCTTTGTAACCTTTGTTGCACCAACTTTGTAATTCGGCCAATCAATGTGTACAATCTATTAGCAAGATATATTTTCCAATTCAATCAAAATATATTCCATTCGGCCTTTATCTTTTTATGCAGCATCAATTTAAGGTTTGTATATTTTTTAATTTAAGGTTTGTATGGTTTTTTTAATTGGGGCTTTTGTCGCATTGTGGTTTGTTGTAATTATGTATGGTTTGTGTTGTTTTTTTATTGCATTGGTTTTTGTAGGTTGGATTTGGTCGGCTATAACATCCATTGAATGAAGGCTGCATGAAACTTCCACTTTGGAAGTTTCGTCTGATGATAATTAACGAATGTAAGAATTATTTTAACCAACATTGTAAAACCACCTGAATGACTTTTACAAAGTCTTCCTAATAAGTATGACATATTTTGTGGTTGAATTTGTGGATATGGGATCTTTTTCTAGAATGAGACGAGGAAAAGGAAGCCGAGATCAAAGCCCAAACACAAGAGGAAGTACATGCACCTATGATCTGCCATCACAACTTCTTTTCGCTCATCATGTTAACTACTGTTGGGAGTCTAAGTTTGTTAGATTCCCTGTATCATAGATTTAAACACAAATCAAGCTGTTAGATAGTCACTTGCCTATGCCTAGGATGCAGGCAAGTATCGCAAGACTCACAGAGATCTAAGTCTCTGTGAGCAACCTTAGAGGAATCCATGTCAGAGACATTGTCAAGGAAGTCAAAGATTACATGAAGACATACTCATTGGCTGTGATGGATAACAGCCAAGATGTATCAGAGATTCTGAGGGGTTGAGGGTTAAAATGGGTGGCAATACCCTGTTAACACTCAGCACACTTTGGACATACCTTGGTGTGTACGAGACTATGAAGAAAAGGGAAAATGTGTCATCTCTGTTTCCCTAAAGCATTGTGGCAGACTACCAAGAATAGAAGAGCATCTTGTGACAGATGTCTGACAAGTGTCTGTCTTGTGTAGTCACCATCAACTAGTACTTAGGTCAACCTCGTATCACTATAAATAGGATGTGTAGCCCAGCATTAACATTCAACACTTTGATAGATTTCGTACATTAATGCTTAGAACTTGAAGAACCAAACAGCTGTGACTGTGTTCTTAAGTTAGGGTTTTAGTTGTTCAAAGTGTGCACAACACATTATCATCAAACGGTTTTATCCATAACACTTGTAATTCTTTATTATACAATAATAAGTATTACATTTGAAAAGTAATTACGTATGTTGATTAGTTAAGATTAATGTTTCTAGCATAGTTTAGGGACTTTCAATTGGTATCAGAGCGGTGTTTGATATTAAGACCTTCAAAAACATCGTTCTAAGTTTTATAATCAAGATCCACCATGCCGGAAACAACCAATGCACCACCATCGTCTTTTGGGAACACCAACACCAATGCACCACCAACTTCACCAAGACTCACTCCTCCACCTCCAAATGAAGATGATCTACCTCAACTTCTTGACTCAAGAGGCGGATCTCATGTCACTAGTGTACCAGTCTTTGATGAAGAAGATTTTGCTAGTTGGAAGAGTCAATTCCTCGTGTATCTCGACGGACTTGAACCATTTCTTCTAGAAATTCTAGACAATGGTCCTTATGTTCCCATGGCGCTTACCTCTACGGATGAGAACCCTCTTCCCAAACCTCTCAAACAATGGACTCCAGCTGATAGGAAATTGGCAAAACAAGACAAACGTCTCAAAAGCATCATCATACCCTGTCTTCCCAAACACATCATGAAGTCTGTCATTCATTATCCCACAGCCAAACAAATGTGGACAGACCTTATCCTTGGTCATGAAGGACCCTCTGAAACCAGAGAAACCAAGATTCAGGCACTCAGACTTCAGTTCAATGCTTTCAAGGCACTTGAAGGTGAAAAGGTTCAACAAACATATACAAGGCTGGAGATTCTTCTCAATGACCTTGCTATGAATGACGTCACCATTGGTCAAGCTAATGCCACATTTGTCAACAGCCTTTCAAGAAAATGGCTGAGTATGAACCAGACTCAGAGAGCCAATAACTCAATCAAGAATGACACCTTGGCTCAGCTTTATGGAACGTACAATTATGAAGAAGGGCTGATTGATACTATATACAAATCAGAGACTGAAAGATTCGTAGTTCAAGGAGCAACTTCCAAAGCTTTGATTTCTACCCCACACCCTCATGACAACAACTCTGATGTTGAAGAAGACACACGCAACAGCCAAGAATTCTTGACAGACCTTAATGCTGAATTTCACGAAAGAGCGTTTCTAGCCAATCAAATAAGATTCTACAAAAGATCAGGGAGAATAGGATCATCTAGCAAAAAAACCGACAAATCAAAAGAAACTTGTTTTGCCTGTGGAAAACTTGGACACTTCCAAAAAGACTGTCCTTCCACAAAGACATCCTCACCTTCTTATCTATCATCTTCCAACAAACCTTACAAGTTCAAATCACAATAGAACAACTCATCTCACCAATTAAACTCCTCAGACAATGAGAAGAAGGATTACAAGAACAAGTATAAGGCACTTAAAGCTGAGTTAGAACAGATGAATTCGATGCTTGAAGCTCTGTCTAAGAAGAAAGGGGGTGATAAAAAGACAGTGAAAGGGTTGGTAGCTGAAGCGTATGATTGGAATGATGAGCCGCTAACTTCAGATGAGAAAGATACTACTAGAGTCAGGGCTTTCATGGCAATAGCTGAGGATGAACCAGCTGTTGGGAAAGGAGATGCAAGATCAGGACAATGGGTCGACATCACAATGAAAAAGGTACACAGGCTTTTATCTATGTCTGATAGTGATGAACGCAAACATGTCCTTGATTACACTATTGTTGATTTACACTTTGTTGAGGAACAAAGAAAGATTTTGCTTGATAAGTTTCACTCTGTTAAAAATGAACTGTTAACTGCTAAGGCTGAATGTAAAACTCTCAAACGGGTTATTTTAGAAAAGATATCTCTTCAAAACGAAGTCAATAGGTTAACCTTAAAGAATAGTGCCTTAAATGATCAAGTATCTGAATTAAACAAGGTTATTGAAAAATGGTTGTGTAGTAGGTTCACTATAGATCAATTGCTTAATGATGAACTACCTACTGATATTAAAAGGGATATCTCTGCCAAGAAAAATAAGTTGAAAATTCTCACCAAACCCAAAGAGATTGTTTTCAAATCTACAGAGACAATTTATATGTCAGATCCCTTCTTGACTGATGACCCTGTCTCTGAAGATGAGGTTGAATTACCACCCTTACCTAAACTCTCAGGAGTTGAACCTAGCAGTTCCTCTAGAGGAGCTAAGGGTGAACCCAAAACAGATGTTGAGAAACCACCTGCTAAGGTATTTTCTATACCTGCTAAACAATCTGTTAAGCAAGTTGCCTTTAAGCCCGTCTCAACAAAATTTGTGAACAAAGTTGATTCCTCAACTGAAGAACGTCTGTTGCTATTAATGAAAGAAGTAGAACTCTTAAAACAACACATTAAGCCTTCCGTTGAATGCTCTACTTCCCATGAACCTAAATCTATTCTAGGTGAACCCAAAGGTGAAAGGATAGTCAAACCTTACTGCAATATATGTAAAAACTCTCATCACATGACCATAGATCATGATAGACAAATGGCTGATAAGAGAGCTCAGACACCTTCTAGGGAGAGACAACAGGCTTCTAAGAGACAAATAGGTAACTATAGACCTTATCCTCCCCGTAAATTCTGTGGATTCATAGACCGTCACTCAGATGAGTGTGGTGACTTCCCAGGATGTGATATCTGTGGAAGTTTCACCCATGAGACAGCCAACTGTCCTTCCCATTGCCAAAAGTTCTACAGGAACTCAAGAGTTGCTAATCAGCAATTCAGGGAACCGACTGGAAAGTGGGTTCACCATAGGAACTAACTTGTTTCTATGTATCTGTGCAGAAACATCTTAAGGAATCAGTATGGTATCTAGACAGTGGCTATTCTAGACACATGACAGGGATTCAACAATACCTACACAGATACTCAAAGGAGTCAGGTCCTAAAGTGGTGTTTGGGGATAATTCTTCAGGCGACATAGAGGGATACGGCTCAGTGAACTGCAATGGGATAGATTTTACAAAGGTTGCATATGTGAATGGTCTTAAACACAATCTTATTAGCATCAGCCAATTGGGTGATGCTGACTACAAGGTTTTGTTTACTAAGACTCAGGGAACCATATTCAACAAGGACAATGATGTGGTGCTTATTACACCAAGAAGGAGATATGTATATGTCATCAACATGGCTATTTGCTCTAAAGACATCTCAAATTTTTTTCTAGCTAAAGCCTCTGAAAGTGTCAATTGGCTGTGGCACAAAAGACTGTCTCATCTCAACTTTAAGAACATCAACAAGATAGACACTCAAAACCTGGTTGCTGGTCTACCTTCAGTAATGTTTTCTAAAGACAAGACTTGTTCAGCCTGTGTCAAGGGAAAGTATCACATATCTTCTTTTAAGACCAAACAATCATTTTCTATTGAAAAGTGCTTACATCTCCTTCACATGGATTTGTTTGGGCCTGTCAAACCTTAGACCATTAATCACAACAAATACACCTTGGTCATAGTCGATGAGTTTTCAAGGTATACATGGGTTTTCTTCCTCAGAAGGAAAATTGATGCTACTGATACCATCATGTCCTTCATCAGACAAGTTGAAAATATGAATGATGTTAGAGTCAAAGCTCTAAGAAGTGATAATGGTACTGAATTCAAGAATCAACAACTTGAATCTTTTTGTGATGAAAAAGGAATATCACAAAACTTCTCTTTAGTTGGCACCCCTGAACAAAATGGTATGGCTGAAAGAAGAAAAAAAGACTTTGATTGAAGCAGCCAAAACTATGTTAAATGGTGCAGCTTTACCAAAGCAATTTTCAGGACAGCTGTTCACACTACTTGCTACACCCAAAATAGATCAATCATTGTCAAAAACATGGCAAAACTTCCTATGAAGTTTTCAGAAATAGAGCTCTAGATATCAGCTATTTCCATGTTTTTGGATGTCCTGTGTTCATTTATAACTACAGGGATAAACTTGGAAAATTTGATGCAAAAGCTGATGATGGTTTCTTCTTAGGATACTCTCCTATAGCCAAAGCCTTCAGAGTATTCAATACTAGAAGACAAGAAGTAGAAGAAACCTTTCATGTCAGATTCAATGAAGATGATGATGTCATACAGAGAACAGGAACAGAGGGTGATGAAATTGATTTTAATGAAAACGTGTCTTTCCCAAGTGATGAATTCTCATAACCAAGACCTTCCTGTCATCACCATCATCACTCCAACACTCTCACTCCTTATGTTCCTGCTTTTGACCCTCTGTCTACACACAACATTGAAGTTCCTATCTCTCAAGAACTTGATGAAGAAGAACCATAGCCCTCTTGTAGTCCTTCATCCTCAACTGCTGTAGATGACTCACCAATTCTTCAAACCCTTGAAGACTCTCCTGCTGACAATGAATCTGTACCCCTTGAATTGGCTGAAGTTGACACAGACACTGAAGTCATCTTTGAAGAAAGCCCTCCTATTCAGCAGGATGAAACTCAAATAGCGCCAGAGCTACCCCCATAATTATCCCTGTCCATGATATCCCAGCTCCTCAAACTAAATGGTCAAGAGATCAATACATTCTTCTTGTCAACATTATTGGGGAACCTAATGCAGGGGTTACTACTAGACATCAAATTCATGACTCAGAGCCAGCCTCAGCCAACGAATGTCTCTTTGCTGAATTTCTCTCTCAAATTGAACCTAAGAGAGTAGCCGAGGCTCTTGTGGAAGATGGGTGGGTAGCTGCTATGCATGAAGAAATTAATCAGTTCAAAAGGAACAAGGTATGGACACTAGTGCCAGCTCCACCTGGTAAGAACATCATAGGCACTAGATGGATTTATAGAAATAAGATGGATGAAATTGGAAACATCATCAGAAACAAGGCCAGGCTGGTGGCTTAGGGGTATACACAGACTGAAGGGATTGATTATGATGAAACGTTTTCTCCTATGGCAAGACTTGAAGCCATCAGGATCTTCCTTGCTTATGCTGCATATATGAACTTCACTGTGTATCAGATGGATGTTAAGAGTGCCTTCCTCAATGGAGATTTGGCTGAGGAAGTGTATGTTGAACAGCCTGAAGGATTCAAGAATAGCGAGTTTACCAATCATGTGTACAGACTACACAAAGCCATGTATGGGCTGAAACAAGCTCCAAGAGCATGGTATGAAACTCTTTCTAATTACTTAACTGAAAATAAATTTGTCAGGGGTTCTATTGATAAAACACTCTTTACCTTTAAGGATAAGAGTGATTTCAACATTGTGCAGATTTATGTGGATGATATCATCTTTGGGTCAACTAATGTTAATCTTAGTAAACGTTTTGCTAAATTAATGACCAAGAAATATGAGATGAGTATGATGGGTGAATTAACTTACTTTTTGGATTTTCAAATTAAACAATGTCCTAAGGGAATTTCAATTTGTCAAGAAAAGTATGTTAAAGATTTACTTAATAAATATGACTTAGCTGATTGTGCATCAGTGAAATGCCCCATGCTTCCACCCAACAACTTGGGTCCTGATGAGTCAGGGGTCTCTGTTAATGAGACTTTATACAGAGGCATGATTGGGTCACTCATGTATTTAACAGCTAGTCGTCCTGATATCCAATTCTCCACATGTCTCTGTGCAAGGTACCAAGCTAACCCAAAAGAAACCAATCTAGTGGCTGTTAAGAAAATTTTCAGGTATCTCAAAGGAACAACCTCCCTAGGTCTATGGTATCCCAAGGAATCAGGCTTTGATCTCAAGGCCTATTCAGATTCTGACTATGCTGGATGCTGTATTGACAGGAAAAGCACCTCAGGTAGCTGTCAAATCTTAGGAGGAAAATTAGTTGGATGGAGTGCTAAGAAGCAAAACTCTGTGGCAATGTCATCAGCTGAAGCAAAATATGTTGCTGCTGCCAGCTGTTGTGCTCAGGTGCTCTGGATGAAGAGTCAATTGGCTGACTATGAGATCTTATATGACAAAGTGCCAATCTTCTGTGACAACACCAGCGCCATTTCCATCTCCAACAACCCTGTTATTCACTCTCGTACTAAACACATTGATATCAGGTATCATTTTATCAGGGATCACATAATGAAGGGAGATATTGAGCTGCAGTTTGTTCCCACAGAGCTGCAACTAGCTGACATTTTCACAAAGCCTTTGGCTGAACCTTCGTTCAACAGGCTAGTTGCTGAGCTAGGGATGCTCAATATCTCAAAGCCTGTGGCTTGATAATAAATGTGTTCATTAAATATCTGATTAAATAATAAATGTTTTTCACATGAAACTAGGTAGTTACTTTCCAAGTAAATGCTTAAAAACATTCTCAATATTTAATTATTTCTTTTCCAAATAACGAGGAGACAAACGGTTATTGAAAGGTCAAGGGACCCACATGTGCAGTCTTTTTCCCACTACGTATTAAATGCGTTTGAATAACTATTTCAAATTTGAATATAAATATTGTCTCACGTCTCTCCTCACCTACCACTATTCGCATTTCACATAATCTCATCTCTCTCTAAGCTTTCTCTCTCTAAACCCTTCCACCATTTTCGTCTTCTCCAATCTTGAATCCATGGTGTTTCCAGTTCCTAAGGCCTCTAACGTCAACTTCGAACTCCATGAAAGCATCCTTGCTTCGAACAACTCGATTGGATGGCTCAAGGCTCCATACGAATCCTACACAGATCTGGTGAACTTCATGAAGAATTGTGATGCAAGTGAAGCACTCACAAAGACCCCAACCACTTTCTACCAAGAATACCTTAGGGTATTCTGGTACTCTGTTGAAGTTTTTGACGACACCATCACCTTTAGCCTCTCATGCAACGAACACCCCTTTGCCTTCTCTCTTAAAGACTTTGCAAGTGTGGCTGGGTTAAGACATGGCGATGAATGCCTAAAGGTAGTCGACAAAAAGGTTGTAAAGGACGCCCTTGCCATACTTAACCTACTCATGATGTAAACCCTGCTCTTACACCTGCTGAAGTTCTTTCCAAGTCCCCTCTGAGGATGAAGTACTTCTCCCCTATGTGGCGTGTCCTCTTCACTCACATAGTCAAATCCCTAGGAGGTATGTAGGGATCCCAAGATCAAATGTATTTCAATCACCAATCTATTGCTTATGGGCTGATCTAGGGCACAAACGTTGATGTGGGAAGTCTACTATTCTCTAACCTAGTGGAAAAGCTTAAGGGACCAAACCAGGTCAGGGAGAAAAATATCTGCTACGTTCGCTTTCTTTCTCTTATCTTCGAAAGCTTGTTGGATGACAGCTATCACAACTCAGCACTCACATCCCTAAATCCCTATCGTATTACTGGAGCCATATACAAGGAGATTGGACCTGAAGATGTCCCTGTCACCTCTTACATGATGAACATCGCAAATAAACAACCTTCTGTTATGAATTCCTTGCTCCCTTCCTCTGAGAAGGTGAATACCTTTGATGTGTCTGGCAAGTCTACGTCTTTGACCTCTGGGCAGCACACCACGACGTCCAAGGCAACAACTGGCCAACAGCCAAAGAAGAATAAAAACCCATCTTCTTCCCACACCAAAACTGTTGCAAAGGCCAGGGTTAAGAAGAACGTGAACCTCACATCCTCCTCTGTTCCAGAGACTCCTGTGGATTCAGAGACTTCAGCTGACCAACAACAAGGGTCTAGTGTCTCGATGTCAGCCGAGACAACAGGGAACCCGCCAAACACTGTTGATATCGCACATGTAATCAGTCTTATACTTTTTAGAGGTCCACAAGCAGCCACTCTCAAATGTCTATAGGTGATAGTGGTGAAGTTAGGGTAATCCTCGACCCATAGAAGTCATTGTATGCACTTAGAAATCCTTAAGACTTCTGTACACACTGTCTATGCACCAGGGAGTGATTCATTTTTGTTTCTAAAGCACCCCGATGACCCTGCACCCTCTAGACAATATTCAGGCAACCAACAACCTGAGTACATATATGTCTCGACCTAGAGTAGCTGTACCTCACACAACCTCTTGGTCCCCTAAGAAAAAGAATCCCAAAAGTTTTACATTTAGGGGAGCTGAATAATCATCCTCAGCTCTTCTAGGGACAGCGTTACAAGACGACCTTAACCTACATCTTTTTCACACTTAAAAGAATCCCAAAGGATTTATCCTTTCAGGGGGAGCTGAATCATCACCCTCAGCTTTCCTAGGGGCAACGTAACAGGCGATCTTTACCTACATATGTTTCAGACTTAAAAGAGTCCCAAAGGTTTCTTAACCTTTGGGGGGGGGGGGGGGGCTGAATAATCACCCTCAGCCTTCCTAAGGGCAGCGAATGCGATCCTAAACAACATATGTTTCACAATCAAAAGAGTCCTAAAGGTTTTAACCTTGGGGGGGGGGGCTGAATAATCACACTCAGCTTTCCTAGGGGCAGCGAATGGCGACCATTAACCTCATACTTTTCACTCTTAAAAGAATCCCAAGGATTTATCGTTTGGAGTGGCTGAATAATCACCCTCAGCCTCTCTGGGACAGCGAACTGGCGACCATTCCCCTTATTTATTTCCCTGTTACTAATATAAAACAACTTGCAGGCTGATGTTGTACAACCAAACATTGAATCCCTGGAGCAGCCAGAAAAAGAAGCTGACACAATGATTCAGGATCAACAAAACGAGGAAGAGCCCATACATGATGTTGAAGAAGATGTGCTCTCCTTAGTAGATGATTTCTCTGAACCTGAATCAATGCCTGATGATGAGATTCTCCCTGAGGGGATGATTGAAGAAGAGGAGGATGAGGAAGATGATGACCAGCAGTCTCAGTCTCCTCCGAAAGAAATAGCTGTGTCCACACCAGCTGTTGATACCACTCCTCCTCCCAAGGAAGCTGTAGCAACTCCCACCTCTGCTACCTCAACCACTACAGTCTTCCAAAGACCTGTTTTTGATCCGACATCTGAATTCTTATTGTTTGATCATCCTGCCCAAACCAACTTTGATATATTGCCAAGGGAGGATGATTATGTACAACAAAGCCTGAACATCCACAATCTTAAACCTGAACATCATCAATCGATATGGAGCGCCTGTCAAGAAAGCTGGATGTTATCAAATCTGAGATGCATTCTTTCACTGTCAACTTTCCAAGGATCATAAATCAGGCGGTTAAGGATGTCGTCACTGAACCTATCAAAGATGGTGCAAGAAAGGGAGTGTCCCAAGGACTTAGTCATTTGTACACACGAATCAAAGATGCCATCGTCACAGAGGTCCCTGCACTTTTCAATGCGCATGAGTTAACAATACATAGAGAGTTTGAAGCTGTTCGTAACAGGCAACTTCGTCACACCAACTTTATCATTGACTGTGTTCATCGCAACACAAATGGAAATTGCAACCTACAGCTGAAGATTTCCAGAGCTTCAAGAACCAGGCAACGCGATATGGCTGCCTCTGTTTAACAGATTGCAAGGCACTTTCAGGCACGTTCATCCAAACGTCTAAAACGATAGGCTGAACGTGAGGGGGAGAAGGAAAAGGTACTTAACCTTGAATCTGCCAAACAAGGCTCAAACTCTGCTGATAACACTATTCCTTCACCTGTCCCTCTCCAAGTCATCACACCAGTGATCATACCCGATGAGGAGGATGAAAGTAAGGGGGAGCAACAGACAAAGGATGGAGTTGATTCATCAAAATCCCTGACTCTGGTTAACACCAGCGAGGCTGTGGATGATGGTGAACCAGCTGCCAAGAAACTCAAGTTCACTGTTAGCTCCCTACCCAAGGCAATACAAACCCAAGCTCAATCGACATTTATCAAAAGAGCTGAAGAGCTGAAAAACATAAGCGTGGCATCCTCTGTCTGAAAGAAAGGAAAGGAAATAGTTATGGTAGACACAGACGCCAAACTAAAGAAAATAGCTGCGATGCTAGAGACAGGAGGATCCACCACAGACCCATTTCAATTTACAACCTTCACACCTTCAAATAAGAATCCTCTAACACCTGAAGAAATTGAAAAACAGGCTGTTGAGTTCAAAAGGCTGAATGAAATCAAGAAAGCCAAGGAGCTTAATGAGGAAACTCTGAGAAAGATGACTCCACTTCAAAGGGAGAAGCAAAGACAAAGGTTGAGGGAAATGGAAGCCAAACGCATAGAGGCACTAAATAAGGTAAAAGATGATTATGATGCCTGCGTCAACAACATGTGTGTGCACCTAGAAAAATCACAAAGTTAAAGTATACCATTCACAAGTCTACTAACATACCACAAATGATTTTGTGGAGAGATAACCAACAGGCCAATATGGATGTGTTTGAAGACTTCAGACTAAAACAACTTGGCTTGTCTGAATGGTTTAAACTTGAGGCTTTGGCTGCTAAAAGAACTAGATAAGAAAATTTTACCCTTCTTAAGACCCTTAAAGCAAAGTTTAATTAGGTTAAAGAAACAGCAGCCAAGCTCAAAATAGATCCCCCACCACAACGGTTTGAACAAGAACCTCCAAAGTCTGGAAAGAAAAGAATAAGGATGACTCAACTTGTTAAGGAAACCTTCGTTACGGATGATCTTCAAGTGGATGGAATGCACAGGGATTTGGTACTACCAAATGGAATCATTGGTCCTATTGATGGTCAGACTTACACACAGCCTGAAAGAGGTATGGCTTTCATGAACAGAGCTTGCCAATATGCATTCCAAAGGGAAGATGAGCTAGGTTTAGCATCATTCAGCTGATCTCAAAAAGGGACTCAAAATTAACACAGAGTATTCCAAGGTTTTTGCACAAGCTTTGCAGGCCGAATTAGATACTAAGACAGACTTAGCTGAAGCTGAAGAAAGAATAAAAAATGATGACTATTGAAGGATTTCATAGCTGAATTTTACCTTCATGTTTTATTTCACTTTTGTATTGTACTTGTAATTTCCTTTAAGTATGAATAAAATCATGAGGTATGTTTGTTTAGATCTGTTATGAGTAAGAAGAAGCTGTTACCTCACTTACCTTGACTTAGATAGATCTAGCTATATTTATGTTTAAATAGGGGGAGATTGTTGGGAATCTAAGTTTGTTAGATTCCCTGTATCATAGATTTAAATATAAATCAAGCTGTTAGATAGTCACTTGCCTGTGCCTAGGAGGCAGGCAAGTATCGCAAGACTCATAGAGATCTAAGTCTTTGTGAGCAACCTCAGAGGAATCCATGTCAGAGACATTGTCAAGGAAGTCGAAGATTACTTGAAGACATACTCATTGGCTGTGATGGATAACAGCCAAGATGTATCAGGGATTCTGAGGGGTTGAGGGTTAACAGGGGTGGCAATACCATGTTAACACTCAACACACTTTGGACATACCTTGGTGTGTACGAGACTATGAATAAAATGGAAACTGTGTCATCTCTATTTCCCTAAAGCTTTGTGGCAGACTACCAAGAATAGAAGAGCATCTTGTGACAGATGTTTGACAAGTGTCTGTCTTGTGTAGTCACCATCAACTAGTACTTAGGTCAACCTCGTATCACTATAAATAGGATGTGTAGCCCAGCATTAACGTTTAACACTTTGATAGATTTCATACATTAATGCTTAGAACTTGAAGAACCAAACAACTGTAACTGTGTTCTTAAGTTAGGGTTTTAGTTGTTCAAAGTGTGCACAACACATTGTCATCAAACGGTGTTATCTATAACACTTGTAATTCTTTATTATACAATAATAAGTATTACGTTTGAAAAGTAATTACGTGTGTTGATTAGTTAAGATTAGTGTTTCTAGCATAGTTTAGGGACTTTCAACTACTTTTTTTGAATATTGATGGTAACTTGGTTGCTGCTGCATCAATTATGATAAACTTGCAAAATAGGAAAGTAATGCAGCAGTAACTCCTTCAACAGCTACACGTACAATGAACACACTCACAGCTACTACTATGTCGCGCCTTATTGTGGTGGTGATAACTCGGCTGCTGCTATGTTTAGTAATGAAAACCCAAGTAGTTTTTCAATAATGTGAAGAGTAATAACTAATAAGTTAAAAAGTAAGATCTAAACTTTCTGCTAAGCATTGTGTGAATGTAGTTTTGATCTTCTTACTTTATTCTACGGTCATAAATTCCATTCCTCTATCCTCAAATCTCGATTCATTTGGCATACGGTTGTAATGTTTGCTCTTTGTCTCGAGTCATTTGGCATATGATTGTGAGATGTATCGACTTAGTACCATGCTTAGCTCATGGTCTGAGTTTTTATAGCTACATTGTGCAAGGTTAGGAATGTGTTATCTTGTGCAAAGTCTGCAACTATTCTATTTATAATTGACTTCTCTTTTAAATTAAAACCATCATGTTTTTTCTCATTAAGTTTAGTTGGGTAAGCCTAAAATCCCATATTGTTAAAAGTTGAGGCTATGGTTGTTGCATCATCCAAATCGCATATTGTTTATGTGAAAATTGAATTTCAGGCTTCCTGTTGATCTTAACGTCCTTTTTTGTCATGATTGACCCTGGAGCGGGATTGATCAATTTAGAGGGATGCTTCAAGAAATATTAGTTCTCAAGGAATCTGGAACCGAATTGGGATATCATCCATCTTATTCTTGAGATATATAAATCACAAGATGGTTAGTTTTATCTAAATCTATTATCTTAGTGAAGTAATTTTAGTACTGTATATCTTAATTTTAATGCTGGATTCATTATCATGATTTAGGAGTATAGCGAATTAGGATGATTTAACTTTTTTTGTTTTGGAAAACCATATTTGTATTAAGATCAACCAAAGAAAACAAATATAGTAGACCTATAGCTTATATAACACACTGACTAAAGGCCCAAATAACCAGAAGACACAAAATGCAAGGTAAAGACGAACAAAACCCCGGCTAAATTGCTAAATCAAGCGAAATATATGACCTCTTCATGAAGCAAAGTAGAAACCTGAATTTTCTGAGATGGAGATGACACACTCGATCAAGCGAAACATAACCGAGATAGATTTGAAAGAAAGAAGAAACCATACTGCACGAGTAGCCATATCAGTTAAGGTATCGTGATAGATTTGAAAGAAAGAAGAAACCATATTGCAGAGTAGCCATATCAGTGAAGGTACCGCGATATATATTTCTTAGTCTGATAGCAGTGAAGGTTGAGTAGAAGGTTTAGAAATGCTCGATTTTTTGACATTCTACACCATAAAGAATGCTTCACGGAACAAGGAGAGGCTCTCACCTTCAAAACAAAGGTTAAAATCCTTTTTCTGGTATTAATAAGTAATCCCAAACACCTCATAAATAAATAGCTATGTAACCAACTATTATGATGTTGGTGGATTGAGTCTACGAAGTAGTAAAGGCATGATACTTTGGCATCGATAGATATACCCAAGTGTGAGCGTTCCTATATTCATATATCCTAAGCTATTGCCATTCTTATGTTGAGGTTATAAAACTCATATTCTTTAGTAAGTTTAAAAATAATTTGTAGTTTCAACTACACTAATTTTGAATTTGAACTTGATAAATAGGTGAGCTTTAGGGGTGTTTGGGATACTTCCTATTTTAGTTGTGTTTATCTTCCTCTGCTTATCTCTTTTAATATGGTTTATGCTACTTTTATCAACACGCATCCTGTTTTAAGTTTTAAAACATTGATGCATTGTGTTTGTTTTACCATTTTTCAACCACTTATGAGATTTCAAACAATCCTCATTTTTTCACGGAAAACAAAATGTTTGATTGATACGTTAGTTTCTTGTTTCTAAGTGATGTCGTATTGTTTTTATTCTATGTGGTTATAAATAACATTTCATTCTTTTTCATAAGTACTAAATCTGCAAGTATTGGGGTATGCCTTGAAATAGTTACTAAAGAATCTAATAACTTGTCATAAATAAGAAATTGTGAATAATATGTATAATTCCCATCTACAACGGTTCACCTGTAAACTATGATGAAGATTGGAATTTACAAGGCAGGTTTACTTTGGTACGGCGTACCGGTTCACTTTAAAATGAACACAATGCTAACTTAAGAGCACTCACAACACTAAGGTTAATCTTACTTTCCTATTCCTTATATGTCTCTTACATAAACATGCTATCAGTTGCAATATCTTTAGTAGTTTTTATTCGTCGTTATATCTTACATATATATCATCTATGGTGAATTGATAGCCGGTGTATCCGTTTGTGCCATTGTTCATATAAGATTTTCCACCACCATCAGTCTGCTGATAGTGAGATTGAAAGTTAGCCGAAGAGAGACACAATAGAACATGTTATTATTATTATTTTTTTATTCCATTAGAAGAAATGAACTCTGGTCGTCTCATTTTGGTCAAGATGACTCAAGTTTGACTCTTCACTCATGACACCATTTGACAAATTCATGGCACATATTGTAGTAACCATATATGATGCATCTTTAGGTTGATATGAAACTTCATTAAACAAAATGTCATTGGCTAAGTAAATTAATTAATATGCATCTCTTGATATTAATGATTATACTGGCACGGTCTTAATATAAATATAGTTTAAAAGATGTCGTACGTTCAGGCATCAGAAGCGTAAAAGTCCGGTATTTGTTTTAGGGTTCTGGTGTTGTTGTTTTGATTAGAACTGCTCAAGTGACATAGAAGATGAGAGTGCCAGAGTTTTTAATTGTGATTAAAATGGAAAGCCTGCTTGAAAAAAAATTATGAAAGTTTAGAACATCATTTCTGTTAGACTTTAATTGAGTTACATTTGGCTATTTCAAATAGGAACATGGTACCACAACGCATTACATGACATGAATGTATTCAATGCTAGATATTCAATTGATACTGTTGGGAATAAATTAAGGCCAGATCACTTGAACGCTGACAAGAAAAACTCAAGCGTTGACAAGAGCAAAGTGAGCGCTGACAGCTTAAGCGTTGACAAGTTAAAGTCAAGCGTTGACAGATTGAAGACAAGCACTGATGAAAGATGTGAGCTACACGTTTATTATGTTCTAGAATACTTCTAGTAAGGATAGAAACGACAATGTATTTTCTATGTTTATCTTTACCTAGAATAGTTGATACGTAGCTTATTGTACAAGGCTTCTTAGTCTATAAAAGAAGGCCTATAGGTTAATGTTTTGTATCAAGTTTTTCATTAAGTTTTCATTCGTAAACATCTTTCATTGCAAGCAAGTTCGACATTGATAATCAAAGTGAAAGTTTTGTTTACATCTTGTGTTCTTGTTTAAGTATTAAATTCCGCATAATACTTAGATTCACAAAGCATATAACAAAGGTTTCTCTACGTGTTATACTTGATCTAATCTCGTATACACAAAGCTAATCGATCTAAGTTTGGGATCAACAAGTGGTATCAGAGCTTGTTGAGGAACTTTTGATCTTTGAAGAACACAAGAACGATATACGAACACCAAAACCCTAATTTTCTCAAAACCCTAAAAACATCATGTCTGAAGCAATAACCTCCTCCTACTCATCCTTACCCAACATCAAGATTCCCATGCTTGATGCAACCAACTTTGACTTATGGAGGTTCAACTTTGAACAATATCTGGGGATCTTTGACTACACACTCTGGGACATTATTGAATATGGAAACTCATTCAATGAAGCTCAAAAGATTCTGAATGCCATTGCGACAAGAACAGCTGTTGAAGGATGTCCTGATGAAGATAAGAAAGAAAAACCTGGAGATGGTAGAGCTGTAAGTGCTGAAGATATTGCAAAGAAAAGGGCTGACATGAAAGCCCTAAATATTCTGAAAGTGTCTTTGGGACAAGAAAATCAGCACAAATATAGAAGCTATGAATTTGCTAAGGATCTTTGGGAAGCAATTGAAGTTGCATATGGTGGTAATGCAGAAACTAAGGAAGAAAAGAAAAAGCAACTTCTGCATGATTATGCTGTCTTCAAAGCTCAGCCCAATGAGAAACTGAGCAGTGTGAGAAACAGATTGCTTGACATCACAAGCAAATTTTCCTTCATGGGGACACAAGTTGGTGATATTGACACCAATGCTACTTTTCTGAAAAGTCTTGGTGAGACATGGAAGATTGAGGCAAGATCTATTCTTGCCAATAATACTCACAAGAGCTCTTCGTTTGATGACATCTACAACAAACTAAGACTGTTGGAAGATGAAACTCTTTCAAGCAAAGCTAGCACCAGCAACATGGCCTTCTTCTCTCATAGTGAAGGTCAATTCAATCAGCAGGACTCTTTTATGCATCCAGTTACTGGATCACCATTTGTCAGCGCTGGAACAAGTCTTGTCAACGTCTCCTTTTCAGACGCTGACACATTCATGAATGACTCACCAAGAGTTAAACCTGCTGGTTTGGATTTGGATACTGTTTGTGCTTACATTGCTTTTCTGCCCAATAGTTCAGTGATTACATATGAGGACCTTGAGCAGATAAGTGATGAACACTTGGAAGAGATGGACATCAAGTGGAACATGGCTCTTGCTAGTATAAGAGCAAATAGGTGGAATAGAAGGTTCAAGAAGAAGATGACCTTCAATGCTAAAGACACTGCTGGATTTGATAAATCCAAAGTTGAGTGCTACAACTGTCATCGCATGGGGCACTTCATGAGGGAATGCAGATCTCCTAGAAGATCTGATAAACCCTCAAGTCAGGTTGTTAAAGCTCAAGACTCCAAAGCCATGGTTGCAGTTCAAGGAATTGATGGTACTGGATGGGATTGGAGCTATCTGGCTAAGGATGTTGAAGAGGACAAAGCTTTGATTGCTGATATTGAAGAAGAAGAGCATGTTGAATATGCTCTTATGGCACACTCCTCCTCTTCATCTGATAATGAGGTATATGATGATGCTTTTTGTAGCAAAGGTTGTAGGTTAAACACTGACAGACTTAACAAAGAAGTGTTAAAATTAAAAGAGGATATGAGCACTGAAAGGTGTAAATTATCCAATTACCAACTAGCTCTTACTGAAACTGAGAAAACCGTTTCTGAATACAAGAAAATGGAATTTGATTTAAAAGATAAGATAAATATCTTAAAACATGAGCTAGAGGGTAGTATGGATATTAGAAATATCATGTCAAAGGTCAATAAAGACCTACAGGCTAAGTTAGATGATGTAACACTCTTATTTTTCGTATGGTACAGCGGAAGGGTCTTTCAGAGTGTTATGGGATAGCACAATAACTCCAATCATAGACAACACATAAAAATGGTTGTACAAGGTTTAACAAACATTCATTCGATAAAAAGGTTTAAAAGTGTACAACAGGTCCCAAGTTATACAGGTCATTAAGTTTACAAAACACAGATCGAATGAACATTTTTAATATTAAGTGTGGGCCATCAGAGTCGATCTCCATCCGGATTACCTTCAAGCACCTGAGATAGAAAACATGCAAAAATCATATCAGCGAATGCCGAGTGAATTCATAGAGTTTAATGAAAACCGTTATATAAAACAATCCTTTACATTCATTTAAAATCAGAACACAAGTATAATATCGGAAGTAAGTCCACATATTGCTAGTCAGGCAATATATAAATCAAGCATACATCTGAAACCGTCCATGAGACCGTAGTCTCTATATTACCATGTTAGGTAATATATTCATCGTAATAGCGTCGTTATCGTTTATTATTTATGTCTTATAGCATACGTTGTATAGGATTATTATTAGCCGCATGACATTGTTACCTTACTGTGAAAACAGCGGGCCGCGAACCCGACAAACAATTTTCCCATCTAAGTTAGCGTGTCGTCACAAAAATCACGCTATGGAATCTTCTCATACATAAATTCGCTTACCAATCAATGTGGTACGACGGGGATCAACCGTCAAGGCGCGAACTGGGGTGATCGTCCCCAAATAGTACTATCAAATGCATAAGCGTCTACCAAAACCCGGTAGTTCACAATTCATGCTAATGGGACTTTAAGTGACATAACCTAACTACTAATAATCCTTTTAGTCTCGAATAAAGGGTCATAGCATCATTCGGGTCCATATCATTAAGCATACAATCGGGACTACTTGTGTTCTATTTATAAAAATCTAGCATGTTATCTCCCTCGCGGGTTTACAAATCAGTTTATAAAACATTTAAAAGAGTGCGAGGCTATGAACTCACGTTGTTAATGAAAGGCGGATTATCGGCTACGGGCGTGCTTCGGTCACGGAAACCTATATAAATAATAATCGGTCTTAGACTCGGTCCAATGACTTTTATCAAAATAACAATATACATATATATGATTATTGTACATATGATGATGATCAAGTGGGTTTATAAATCCTCATTTACTCATTTTAGTGTTTACGTTTTAGTATCGTCTTACTAGTTCACTAGTTTTACCGATTTTACCTATTTTAAGTTCATTAAGTCTTTTATAAGTTCTTTTACTTGTTTTTACCCATTATATACTTATATGATCAGTATATATACTTTTCATGTTGGGCCCTATTGGGTTAAGCCCAAATAATTCTTTTTACAAGTATTTATCTTATTAAGTCCAATTATTAGTCTAATAGGTTTAGTTAGCTCGTAATTGTCCGTAATTCTTATAGTTCGGGTTTTATCGGTTTTTACTTGTCTTAGTTACTTATACATCAGTATATATCTTTTATAAACTTTACATTAGACGGGTTTGGTCGTCTAAGTTTTATTTAATGAAAAACGTTAATTTCACGGCGATAGCCGAAAAAGTCGTAAAAATCAAGTTTATAGTTTTTATTACTTATAAATATTACTTTTACCACCATTTATATATTTTACCCATTTAATTAACCTTTTATACATTTATATAAATAAGTTTTATAAGTTAGTGGGTTTATACTTTACATTTTATAAATTATAAAGTGAGTGCTTATATAATAATAATAAACATTATTTCCAAAATCTGATTTTTAACTTCACATTCACCATTTTTATCATATCTAGAGTTCTACAATGACTTAGAAGCTCATTTTTGGATGACAACTTCTTCATAATATGTGCTAAATATAACTTAGTTATAGCTACTGCCCATTTTGAGTCTAAGTTTCCTTAACAGTCCCTACAAAACTGCTTATTCAGATTGTACCACCTAACTTGTTTTGATCATATCTCACTCATTAGTTTGATTCCATTGCATGGCCAACTCTCACACGTGTATAACATCATCTACTTTACTGTAAATAGATCAAACCATGCATTTTTATCAGTTCTTCATTTAGTTATCTACTGTTTTTATACAGCCAACTAATTAGACATGATTTTAGCTTCATTTCTTATGGTTATCATCATTTTTAAGCATGTTTATCAACACTTGATCCCCACACAACATTTTTATCATCATATATACATCATATACATATACAAAATGAAAGAAAATACATTTGTTCTTTACAAAATAATAAGAGAAAAATGTAGAGGATGATCTTCTTTACCAATCCAAGTGGATTTCTTGTTTTAGGAAGGCAAGAACTTGATGAACACAACAAGTATCTCCAAGACCATCAAATAGCAAGATCATATGTTGGAAAATCAGCCCTAGGACACAAGCAAATCACCTCCAAAGTTGGTTATATGGCCACCAAATGATCAAGGTTTCAAGGAAACACCTTAATAGGACTAGTAAACATGTGGTTTGTAGTTAGAAAAGATCAATGAGGGTGTTTGTGGCTTGATTTGGGACGGCACAAGGGAGGGGTAGAGAGAGTTTTTGGGGTGGATTGCATGGGTGAAATGGTGAAATGAAAACCATTTGTTGGTTTTGTTAAGTTGGTGGAAGTTTAGCTTAAAGTGTAAGCATGAGCTTACACTTGTATAAACAAGTTAAGTCTTGTGCCACCTAAGTGTGGTGAGTCATTTTAGCCGTCCCATGTAAGCTAGTGGGATGGGGCAAAGTGTTTTGTCCCATCTCACTAGTTTATGGGTATTTCTCGATTCTAGTTTTCTCGATTTGCGTGCCCTCGGGTCGTTTTACGAAAAACGTTTTTATAAATTATGAATCACCGTCACAAAACGAATCCAATAAAAATTGTCTCATCAAAAACGGAGTTCAAAAACGTAAATACGTAATCCTAAGGTTTCCAGTTTAGTCGTAAAAGACGCCAAATTATGCACGTAAGCCCAAATTTAAATCCGTAAATTGTGAGTTCGTCAACCAACATAAAAATAAGTTTCAAAATATTATACGAGAAAATATTTAACTACCTGAAAATGTTAGATTTGTCACAGCTTTTCCTCCTAAAAGGGATCAACGTCCTCGTGATCCATTTCATTTGGATGTCCGTTTCTTATTGAAATCGAAGAGGTGCGGATATTTCTTCCACATTTCATCCTCTCGTTCCCAAGTATACTCCGGTCCATGCTTTGAATTCCATCGGATCTTAACAATAGGTATCCGACTTTGTTTCAGTTGCTTTACCTCACGGTCCATAACTTCTACGGGCTCTTCGATAAAATGCAACTTCCCATCTATTCGAACCTTACCTAACGGAATTTTCTCATCACTCACTGCTAGACATTTCTTCAGATTAGATACATGGAATGTGTTGTGAACACCATGAAGTTCTGGGGGTAACTCTAGTTTGTAAGCCACCGGACCTACTCTAGATAGAATCTTAAAGGGTCCAATATAACGGGGATTCAATTTTCCTCGTTTTCCAAATCTTATAACGCCTTTCCATGGCGATACTTTCAACATTACTCGGTCACCCACTTCAAACTCCATTGGCTTCCGCCGCACATCCGCGTAACTTTTCTGTCTACTACGGGCAGTCAACAACCTCTTCTTAATCTGAACTATCATCTCTGTAGTCTCGCGAATCAATTCCGGTCCCGTGAGCTGGGTATCCCCAACTTCACTCCAACATACAGGAGATCTACACTTCCTACCATACAAAGCTTCAAACGGTGCAGCCTTAATACTAGAATGGTAACTATTGTTATACGAAAACTCTGCTAACGACAAATGTTTATCCCAATTCTTACCAAAGTCTAACACACAAGCTCTCAACATATCTTCCAGTGTTTGTATCGTCCTTTCACTCTGCCCATCAGTCTGGGGGTGATAAGCAGTGCTCATGTCGAGATTCGTTCCCAAAGATCTTTGGAGAGATTTCCAAAAATTCGATGCGAATCTAGGATCTCGATCTGAAATGATCGATACAGGCACTCCATGCTTGCATACGACATTATCCAGGTATATTCGAGTCAGCTTCTCCAGTGAGAACTGCTCCTTAACCGGAATGAAGTGTGCTGATTTGGTCAGTCTATCGACAATAACCCAAATCGAATTGTTTCCAGATGATGTTCTAGGAAGCTTGGTGATAAAGTCCATCGTAATTCGCTCCCACTTCCATTCAGGAATCTTTGGTTGTTGAAGTAGTCCTGATGGCTTTTGATGTTCAGCTTTGACTCTAGCACAAGTCAAGCATTGAAGAACATACATAGCTATGTCAGATTTCATATTCGGCCACCAGTACAACTTCTTCAAATCATGGTACATCTTATCAGATCCCGGATGAATGGAATACTTAGATTTATGAGATTCTAACATAACCAAATCTCTTAAGCCTCCAAACTTAGGTATCCACATACGACCTCTTAAACATTTCACTCCATCAGCTCTAACCTCTAAAGGATCTCCTTCTCCTCGGAACCCTTCATTAACAAAATTCTCCTTCTTACAAGCTTCTATTTGCGCATTTCTAATTTGCTCAGGCAAATTATTGTGCACGGTCAAGACTAGAGAACGCACCCTGATAGGCTCTCTATCTTTCCTACTTAATGCATCGGCAACAACATTGGCTTTTCCTGGGTGATACTTTATATCACAATCATAATCACTTAACAACTCTATCCATCTTCGTTGCCTCATGTTCAACTCTTTCTGGTCGAGAATATACTGTAGGCTTTTGTGATCGGTGAATACCGTACACTTGGTGCCATACAGATAATGTCTCCACAACCTAAGAGCAAAGACCACAGCTCCTAACTCAAGATCATGAGTAGTATAATTCTCCTCATTCTTCCTTAATTGCCTAGAAGCATAAGCTATCACTTTCTCTCTCTGCATCAAAACAGCTCCATAACCTCTAAGAGATGCATCGCAATACACTACAAAATCTTCACTCCCTTCGGGTAATGATAAGATTGGCGCACTACATAATTTTTGCTTCAATGTCTGAAATGCTCCATCTTCATCACTTCCCCAAACGAAAGGTTTATTCTTCTGAGTAAGCTTAGTCAAGGGTTTAGCTATCAAAGAAAATTCTTTAATGAATCGCCTATAATAGCCAGCTAATCCTAAGAACTGTCGCACTTCCGTTGGCGTTGTCGGTGCAGACCAATTCTTAATAGCTTCAACCTTTGCAGGATCAACATGAATTCCATCTCTGTTAATCACATGACCAAGAAATTTCACAGAATCCAACCAGAAATCACACTTCGAAAACTTAGCATACAACTTTTCATCCTTCAGCAACTTCAAAACAATCCTCAAATGTTCTCTATGTTCATCTTCATTCTTAGAATAGATTAGAATATCGTCGATAAACACAATCACAAATTTATCCAAGTAGGGCTTGCACACTCGATTCATTAAATCCATGAAAACCGCAGGTGCGTTAGTTAACCCAAATGGCGTTACTTGAAATTCATAGTGTCCATAACGAGTTCTAAATGCAGTTATAGGAATATCTTCTTCACGGACGCAAAGTTGGTGATATCCTGACCGCAAATCTATCTTAGAATACACACTAGATCCTTGTAGTTGATCAAACAAATCATCAATCCTAGGTAAAGGATATCGATTCTTAATTGTCAACTTATTCAGTTCCCTATAATCAATGCACATACAAAAAGATCCATCATTCTTCTTAACGAACAAGACTGGAGCTCCCCAAGGCGACGAGATCGGTCGAATAAAACCTTTATCAGACAACTCCTTAAGTTGCTCAGATAACTCCTTTAATTAGAAGGGGCTAATCGGTAAGGCGCACGTGCCACCGGTGCAACACCAGGAATTAAATCGATTCGAAACTCTACTTGCCTTATCGGTGGAAGTCCTGGTAAATCTTTAGGAAATACCTCAGGAAATTCACAAATAATAGGTACATCTTCCAATCGTTTCTCCCTAGACTCATTCCCGGTCACTTGAGCTAAGAATAACTCACAACCGTTCCTGATGTACTTTTGGACTTTAATACATGAAACGATTTTCAAACGGGATTCACCTCGACTACCATCAATTACTAACGTTCTATTCCTAAGAGAAATCTTAACCTTCTTTTCTCCACATAAAATAGTAGCATTATTCAATGACAACCAATCCATACCAATAATAATATCAAAACTACCTAATTCTATCATCATCAAATCAATCGGAAAGGAATGGTTCAAGAGATTTAGAGAGCATCCTTCTAATAGCTTATTAGTTTTCACTAATTTACCATCAGCCAATTCCACCTCGTAACTGGTACTTATCTCAACAGGTTCAATATCAATAAGGGCACTAAATTTAATGGATACAAAGCTCCTATCGGCACCCGAATCGAATAAAGCAACAGCATAATGATTGTTAAGTAAAAACGTACCGGTAACGACATTCGGATCCTCTTTCTTCACCTTAATTGTTCCAAGTTGGTAGATACCACCCTGGGGGTTTCTTCCAGGTACAATCGCTTTCAACTTGGGGCATTCCGATTTCCTATGACCTTCTTCATTACAGTTGAAGCAAATTGTTCCCTTCTTACACCTTTCAACCTTGTGTCCAAGCTTTCCGCAATTTCAGCACTTCCAGCAGTTGCCAGGATGCCTCTTGTTGCCACACTTAGGACATCTATCATCGTTGCGCGGTGCATTGTTGGTAATAGCATTTGCATTCCCCTTTCTCTGGTTCTGACGGCGATTGAAATTCTTCCTATAATCACCTCTATCTACACGATCACCGTCTCCCTTTCTTTTCTCACCTACACGGGCTTCATCTTCCTTATCCTGAATTATCTGTCCAATGAGTTGGTAAGCCATTCGAACAGCATCATCAATGGTCAGTGGTTTCGATGATGTCACGTCCCCCCGGATATTCCTGGTCAACCCTTTCACATATTGCTCAATTCGGATCTCTTCGGGTTCAACCAATCGAGGACATAGCAAGGCCAACTCATGGAATCGGTTCGTGTAACTATCAATGTCCACACCTTTCATTCTCAGATGAATCAACTCTTGTTCTAACCTAATAATCACACTACGAGGACAAAACTCCAAAGTCATCCACTTCTTGATTTCAGCCCAAGGAGTAGCATTAGCAGCATCAAAACCCATGAAAGCAATTCTCCCGTTCCACCAAGTCAACGTACGACCTTTAAGAGTAGCCATAGCAAAAGTCACCTTATCTTCCTCCTTACACTTACTAATCCTAAACACCGATTCAATCTTCTTAATCCACTGGCTTAGTCCTACAGCACCTTCAGTTCCATTAAAAGGTAGAGGTTCACACTTCATGAACGTCACATAAGTACAGCCACCAATTTCAGGTGCATTCGTTCCAAGTCCTCCTACATTTCCTCCAGCATTAGCATTCACATTATTAGCATTCACATTCACATTAGTACCGCCAATTCCACTACCGCCAGCTCCACTACCGCCAGCTCCACTACCGCCAGCTCCACTACCGCCAGCTCCACTACCGCCAGCTCCACTACCGCCAGCTTCACTACCGCCAGCTTCATTTCTAGCATTTGCCATAAATTCAGTCATAGATGCGGTAACTTGCTCCGTAATAATCCTACGTACATCATCCTCAGTCACAGCCTTCTTGGGCGGCATAGTTCTATAATTCCACAATTTCAAAGCATTAAGCATTCACCCAACAAAGGATTCATATAATATGGATCGAATTCATAATCAAGATACAAATAAGGCACAATATGGAATTCAAGACAAGATACATATTTCATTCGATCTGAAACAAAAGTATTGTCTTAGTACATCCATATCAAAGTTCTAACACTATATACACTCAAAATTCGTGCCAAAGCTACAACTAGCAAGTCGGTTCAGTCAAAGCTATAAACACAAAAGATATAAAGGTCACTACTAAACACAGACTGGTCTACTGAGAACCGCCAGATGGTCCATCATCCATCGTCTTCTGGATCTTCGCCGGACGATCACTAGACACATCTTCAGCTGGGCGCTTACGGATTACTCCTCTTTCAACCATGTCAGCATAAAATCTACTGTTCCAACCCACGGATACATTCAACTCCTTTTCGGCTTTCTCACGCATCGCACGAGCCACACTCAACTTGATTCTCCAAGGAATTCACCTTTCTCTTCATAGCAGCATACTCACCACTTTCCAACACCGATAACCTCCTAAAAGCCTCATTCAAACCACGTTCTACATCACTCAAATCCAAACTAAGCAATTCTCGCTCTTTCTCTCCAATCTTAGTCTTCGACTCCAAATAAGCAACCTGAGTCTGAACAATACCTAATCCAACCTCTATCACACAACTCTTAACACGGGAAGCATCTAGATCACGTCTCAAGGCCCATGGTGCAAGACCATCAATATGAGTAGCCTCTCGAGCACTAGACAACTCTCCTATCTCACGTCTACGAGTAGCAATACCATCAGTACCGTCAGGTGCATCATCATCCTCATCCTCCTCTGATTCAGAATCAGATTCAGACGATTCAGACATTTCATCCCTAGGTAACTCATCCTCAGAATCAGACAAACAAACTGGTGGGGGCAAAGGCTCGCCCTCTGGAACATCATACGGATATATAAGCTCAGCTTCCTCATCATCATCAACCTCAACATCTATACCTACATCCTCCTCGACATCCTCGTCGTCAATCTCATCATCTAACTCATCTAACCCAATCTCATTCTCATTCTCAATATCAACATTCTCAATATCCACGTCCTCATTACCCACATTCTCAATCTCATTCTCTACTAAGTCAACCTGAGGGGCAATCTGATCTCCTAGTCCTAACTCGGGCTCGGGATCCTCAAATGGTTCCTCCTCGTCATCAATATCAAAATCTACTAAGTCTAAATAAGGATCATCTTCTATATTAGGTTCGGGAATAGCATGGTTTTCTACAGGAATATTAGGGTCAACCATGACAATCTGCATTTATATATATTTATCTCGTATTAGGATAACATACTAGTTAAACAATTACATAATGAAATCACGATATATACATATATATAAATTAAATTATATATATCAAAATATATATCTTCTCAATAGGGCTTGTTGGTAACGTCGGAGATCTCTGGCACCGTTATAGTCAAAAGATTTTTCAATTATTTTCTCAAATGTTCATTGTCAAAAGATTTTGAAAAGTTTTGTTCAAAACCTTGGTTTTTAAAATCTTTTGTTCTCTACAACGAGAGCTCTTGTACCAAACTGTAACACTCTTATTTTTCGTATGGTACAGCGGAAGGATCTTTCAGAGTGTTACGGGATAGCACAATAACTCCAATCATAGACAACACATAAAAATGGTTGTACAAGGTTTAACAAACATTCATTCGATAAAAAGGTTTAAAAGTGTACAACAGGTCCCAAATTATACAGGTCATTAAGTTTACAAAACACAGATCGAATGAACATTTTTAATATTAAGTGTGGGCCATCAGAGTCGATCTCCATCCGGATTACCTTCAAGCACCTGAGATAGAAAACATGCAAAAATCATATCAGCGAATGCCGAGTGAATTCATAGAGTTTAATGAAAACCGTTATATAAAACAATCCTTTACATTCATTTAAAATCAGAACACAAGTATAATATCGGAAGTAAGTCCACATATTGCTAGTCAGGCAATATATAAATCAAGCATACATCTGAAACCGTCCATGAGACCGTAGTCTCTATATTACCATGTTAGGTAATATATTCATCGTAATAGCGTCGTTATCGTTTATTATTTATGTCTTATAGCATACGTTGTATAGGATTATTATTAGCCGCATGACATTGTTACCTTACTGTGAAAACAGCGGGCCGCGAACCCGACAAACAATTTGCCCATCTAAGTTAGCGTGTCGTCACAAAAATCACGCTATGGAATCTTCTCATACATAAATTCGCTTACCAATCAATGTGGTACGACGGGGATCAACCGTCAAGGCGCGAACTGGGGTGATCGTCCCCAAATAGTACTATCAAATGCATAAGCGTCTACCAAAACCCGGTAGTTCACAATTCATGCTAATGGGACTTTAAGTGACATAACCTAACTACTAATAATCCTTTTAGTCTCGAATAAAGGGTCATAGCATCATTCGGGTCCATATCATTAAGCATACAATCGGGACTACTTGTGTTCTATTTATAAAAATCTAGCATGTTATCTCCCTCGCGGGTTTACAAATCATTTTATAAAACATTTAAAAGAGTGCGAGGCTATGAACTCACGTTGTTAATGAAAGGCGGATTATCGGCTACGGGCGTGCTTCGGTCACGGAAACCTATATAAATAATAATCGGTCTTAGACTCGCTCCAATGACTTTTATCAAAATAACAATATACATATATATGATTATTGTACATATGATGATGATCAAGTGGGTTTATAAATCCTCATTTACTCATTTTAGTGTTTACGTTTTAGTATCGTCTTACTAGTTCACTAGTTTTACCGATTTTACCTATTTTAAGTTCATTAAGTCTTTTATAAGTTCTTTTACTTGTTTTTACCCATTATATACTTATATGATCAGTATATATACTTTTCATGTTGGGCCCTATTGGGTTAAGCCCAAATAATTCTTTTTACAAGTATTTATCTTATTAAGTCCAATTATTAGTCTAATAGGTTTAGTTAGCTCGTAATTGTCCGTAATTCTTATAGTTCGGGTTTTATCGCTTTTTACTTGTCTTAGTTACTTATACATCAGTATATATCTTTTATAAACTTTACATTAGACGGGTTTGGTCGTCTAAGTTTTATTTAATGAAAAACGTTAATTTCACGGCGATAGCCGAAAAAGTCGTAAAAATCAAGTTTATAGTTTTTATTACTTATAAATATTACTTTTACCACCATTTATATATTTTACCCATTTAATTAACCTTTTATACATTTATATAAATAAGTTTTATAAGTTAGTGGGTTTATACTTTACATTTTATAAATTATAAAGTGAGTGCTTATATAATAATAATAAACATTATTTCCAAAATCTGATTTTTAACTTCACATTCACCATTTTTATCATATCTAGAGTTCTACAATGAATTAGAAGCTCATTTTTGGATGACAACTTCTTCATAATATGTGCTAAATATAACTTAGTTATAGCTACTGCCCATTTTGAGTCTAAGTTTCCTTAACAGTCCCTACAAAACTGCTTATTCAGATTGTACCACCTAACTTGTTTTGATCATATCTCACTCATTAGTTTGATTCCATTGCATGGCCAACTCTCACATGTGTATAACATCATCTACTTTACTGTAAATAGATCAAACCATGCATTTTTATCAGTTCTTCATTTAGTTATCTACTGTTTTTATACAGCCAACTAATTAGACATGATTTTAGCTTCATTTCTTATGGTTATCATCATTTTTAAGCATGTTTATCAACACTTGATCCCCACACAACATTTTTATCATCATATATACATCATATACATATACAAAATGAAAGAAAATACATTTGTTCTTTACAAAATAATAAGAGAAAAATGTAGAGGATGATCTTCTTTACCAATCCAAGTGGATTTCTTGTTTTAGGAAGGCAAGAACTTGATGAACACAACAAGTATCTCCAAGACCATCAAATAGCAAGATCATATGTTGGAAAATCAGCCCTAGGACACAAGCAAATCACCTCCAAAGTTGGTTATATGGCCACCAAATGATCAAGGTTTCAAGGAAACACCTTAATAGGACTAGTAAACATGTGGTTTGTAGTTAAAAAAGATCAATGAGGGTGTTTGTGGCTTGATTTGGGACGGCACAAGGGAGGGGTAGAGAGAGTTTTTAGGGTGGATTGCATGGGTGAAATGGTGAAATGAAAACCATTTGTTGGTTTTGTTAAGTTAGTGGAAGTTTAGCTTAAAGTGTAAGCATGAGCTTACACTTGTATAAACAAGTTAAGTCTTGTGCCACCTAAGTGTGGTGAGTCATTTTAGCCGTCCCATGTAAGCTAGTGGGATGGGGCAAAGTGTTTTGTCCCATCTCACTAGTTTACGGGTATTTCTCGATTCTAGTTTTCTCGATTTGCGTGCCCTCGGGTCGTTTTACGAAAAACGTTTTTATAAATTATGAATCACCGTCACAAAACGAATCCAATAAAAATTGTCTCATCAAAAACGGAGTTAAAAAACGTAAATACGTAATCCTAAGGTTTCCGGTTTAGTCGTAAAAGACGCCAAATTATGCACGTAAGCCCAAATTTAAATCCGTAAATTGTGAGTTCGTCAACCAACATAAAAATAAGTTTCAAATATTATACGAGAAAATATTTAACTACCTGAAAATGTTAGATTTGTCACAGATGAGGCCATTAAGAATAAAGATAATGTTGACCTCAAGATTCAAAGATTTGATAGAGCCACCCAAGCCCTAGGAGACTGTGTAGCTAAACAAAGAGATCCTAAGGATATGACTGGGCTTGGGATGAATGAGAATGATTACTCTCTGGTTCCACCACCAGCTGGTGACTTCTATGGTGTCCTTAGAAAGGATTTATCTTGGACTGGTATTCCAGAATGCCAAGAAGAGGAATTTATTCCTCCACCAAGAGTTGTCACCCTAGTAGAAGAGTATCAACAAAAACTGACTGACCTAAATGAGTGGAAGAAAGCTAACCCTACTTTATTTGTTAAGGGAGGTTTGCTGTGTGAAAGTCCCAATGAATCCCCACCCATTAAGGTTACTCACCCTGTTACTGGTGAAGCTGTTGACCTAGGCTCCAACACTGTTAGAAGACCTACCATTAAATATGCAGAGATATATAGAAATAATAGGTTACCCAAGAGCCAAGTTAACAATCATGGAACAGGTTTCTTTGCTTCTAGACCTAAGAATGTGTCTAAGAAAGCCTGTTATACTTGTGGTAGCTTTTCACATTTGGCATACAAGTGTGTCAACGCTTCCAAAGCCAGCGCTGATAGGAACAATTTCAGCGCTGATAGGAAGAAAGTCAACGTTGTTAGGAAGTCAAACGTTGTCAGACCCAGACCTTGTGTGCAGCAAAGTCCACAAGTGATTAGACCAGCCCCATTCTTTACTAGAAGGTCTAACACTCATGGACAAAGACCTTTTCAAAAGACAGATACCTGGTCAAATAGGCAATGGGTTCCTGTAGCAAACCCTAGGTTCAACGCTGACAAGGGTAATTTCAGCGTTGACAGGACAAAATCCAACGCTGACAGAAACGTGACCAGACCTAAGTATTTGCAGTCACAAGGTAAGGGGTCTAAAGCTTCTTCAAGCTTAACATGGAGACCCAAGAAAGATCAAAACCCTAATAATAATGGAATTTCAATGACTTGCAACAGGTTTAATTATATTTCAAAAGTCATTACAAAACCAATTGGGGTTAACTGGGTATTTCATCCTAAAAGGGATGAGAATGGGGTTGTTGTGAGAACTAAGTCTGTTCTTATTGAACAACCAGATGAATCCAAGTCTTCTGAGACTTGGGTTCCCAAAGAAAACTAATTTGTTTTCTTTATGTGCAGGGCATTCAAAAGAAGATCAATGATTATGGATATTGAAATAGTGGATGCTCAAGGCACATGACAGGAAAGGAAGACTATCTGACGAACTTCACTCCTATTCAAGATGGTGATAAGGTATACTTTGGAGGGGGCTATGGCACCATCACAGGAAAAGGAACCCTTATCACCAATAATCTACGTTTTGAGAATGTCTTCCTGGTAAAAGAACTGGATTATAATTTGTTTAGTGTATCACAAGTGTGTGATAACAAAAATAAGGTTCTTTTCACTGATATTGAGTGTTTGGTGTTAAGCAAGGATTTTAAGATCCATGATGAGAAGTATATTGAGTGTAGAACACCTAGGCATAAGGACATATACAATGTGAATTTAAATGGGATTAAAGTGAATGCAAATATGTCTTGTTTTTATGCTAAGGCCTCAGTAGATGAAAGTAATTTGTGGCACAGGAGACTAGGGCACATAAACTTTAAAAATATAAATAGACTTGTGAGGCTTGGTTTAGTTGATGGTTTGCCTAAGAAGGCCTTCCACAATGACCACTCTTGTGTTGCATGTCTTAAAGGCAAGCAGCACAAGGTCTCATTCAAGTCCAAGCAGGTGCATACTAGTTCCAGACCTCTTCATATGCTTCACATGGACCTCTTTGGTCCAACTAATATAGAAAGTTTGAATGGCAAGTCATATTGTTTTGTTGTCACTGATGACTTTTCTAGGTTTACTTGGACATTCTTTCTAGCTATGAAGAGTGACACAGCTGATGTTCTTATTGAATTTATCACTCAAATTGAGAAAAGGTCTGGAGATGAGGTTAAGATGCTTAGGAGTGATGATGGTGGAGAATTTAGGAACAAGAAGCTAGATGATTTTTGTGCCAGGAAGGGAATTACTAGGCAGTTTAGTATTGCTAGAACCCCACAACAAAATGGGGTTGCTGAAAGGAAGAATAGAACCCTAATTGAAGCAGCCAGAACAATGTTGGCTGATGCTCACTTTCCCATAGCCTTTTGGGCTGAGGCTGTTAATACATCATGCTATGTGCAAAATAGAGCATTGGTTAACAAAATTCAGAACAAGACACCTTATGAGTTACTTTAGGGAAGAAAACCTAATATTGGTTTTCTTAGACCTTTTGGATGTCATGTAGTAGTCTTAGACACTAGTGATGCCTTAGGGAAATTTAGTGCAAAAGGGGATGAAGGTTACTTCATGGGGTATTCAGTGCAGAGCAAGGGTTATAGGGTTTATCTTAAGGAGGACAAACGTATTGTTGAAAGAGTACATGTTAGGTTCTTAGAGAATAAACCTAGTGATCCTGAAAGTGGTCCTAATTGGTTGTTTGTTATTAATATAATGAGCAACCCGATTGTTTTAATTCATGTGTTCTTTGTGCCTAAACACCTTGTTAATGTTTCAGGTACACAGGTTGACGAGAGGGTTGGATCACAAGCAGAAAAGGCATCTCCTACATTTGAATATGTCACAATTCCCATTTGGACTGATGCTTTTGCTGCTGCTGCTGCTGCTGGACAAGATAATGGTGGTTTCCAAATACCACCAAATACAAACATGCATGGTTCTTCAGGCGCTGACAAAGGAAAATCCAGCGCTGACAAGACCAATTCAGACGTTGACAACAACACTTCAGGCGCTGTCAGCCCTGACGCTGACAACCAAGATTCAAACGTTGACAACACTTATGGGCATCTTTTCTCTTCCAATTTTGAACAAGGTGGACCTTCCAATGTCCATGAAGAGATTCCTGCTGCTCAAAGAGAGTCTGATGAAGAAGATATTGGCAACATGGAGCGTGAAGTTGAGGACACCAGACTTTTTGAAGGAGGAGTTCTCACTTCCACAATGAAGAATCACCCCCCATCTCAGATCATTGGTGATGTTATGACTCCAGTTCAGACAAGAAGATCCCATCAAAGTCTTGGTGGATTTATTGCCAATATACACAAGAAGGTTGATACCCCTCTTGTACAAGCATGTTTGTTTGCATGTTTTCTGTCACAAGAAGAACCCAAAAAGATATTTGATGCTCTCAAAGAACCAAGTTGGGTGGAAGCAATGCAGGATGAGCTTCACCAATTTGCTATTCAGGATGTTTGGGAGCTGGTTGATTGTCCTAGATATGTCAGACCAATAGGGACAAGATGGGTTCTCAGGAACAAAAGAGATGAAAGAGGTATTGTGGCCAGAAACAAGGCAAGGTTAGTGGCTCAAGGTTATACACAAGAGGAGGGGATAGACTATGAAGAAGTATTTGCACCAGTTGCAAGGATTGAAGCTATTAGGATTTTTCTAGCCTATGTATCTTGCATGGGCTTTACAGTCTATCAAATGGATGTAAAGAGTGCATTCTTGTATGGCACCATTGTTGAAGAAGTTTATGTCATGCAACCTCCTGGTTTTGAGGATCCTGAGCATCCAGACAAAGTGTATAGAGTCAAAAAGGCTATGTATGGCCTTCATCAAGCCCCTAGAGCATGGTATGGTACTTTGTCTACCTATTTGGTGGACAATGGATTCAAGAGGGGCACCATAGATCAGACACTATTTACAAAGAAGAAAGGCAAAGATGTGTTGCTTGTGCAGGTCTATGTTGATGATATCATCTTTGGGTCTACTGATCCAAAGATGAGTGAGGATTTCTCCAAGCTCATGACAGACAAATTCAAGATGAGTGCTATGGGGGAGATGAACTTCTTTCTTGGTTTACAAGTTCAGCAGAAAGAAGATGGTATCTTCATCTCCCAAGACAAATATGTTGCTGAAATCTTGAAGAAGTTTCGCTTTTCTCCACATGAAAAGAGGGCTTCTACTCCTATGGATAGAGAACACCCTTGGGGAAAGATTGGAGATTGGAAAGATGTTGATGTCAGGCATTATAGATCCATGATTGGATCCTTGATGTATCTTACTGCTTCCAGGCCTGATATCATGTTTGCTGTGTGTGCATGTGCACGCCATCAAGTGACTCCCAAAGAATGTCACCTTTATGCTGTGAAGAGGATCTTTAGGTACCTCAGATGTTTCCCTACTCTTGGTTTGTGGTACCCAAAGGATTCCCCATTGGAGCTGATTGCATATTCAGATAGTGATTATGGTGGTGAAAAGTTTGATAGGAAATCCACAACTGGTGGATGTCAATTTCTTGGGAGCAGATTAATATCTTGGCAATGCAAGAAACAAACAGTGGTGGCTAACTCTACAACTGAAGCAGCATATGTGGCTACAGCAGCATGTTGTGGTCAAGTGTTGTGGATTCAGAACCAGCTGTTGGATTATGGGTATAACTTCATGCATACTAAGATATTTGTTGACAATAATAGTACTTTATGCATCATAAAGAATCCTGTGCATCATTCTAAAACTAAACACATAGAAATTAGACACCATTTTATAAGAGATTGCTTTGAGAAAGGTTTAATACAACCAGATAGGGTTGACACTAAGGAAAATGTGTCAGATTTATTAACTAAACCTTTTGATGGTGGAAGATTTCAGTACTTGGTAACAAGTATTGGAATGGTTAATCTCACTTAAGTATGTGTTTTGAATTCTTTTTGTAAAAGTATGTACAGGATGATGCATTACTATTATTAGTTTTATTGATGATTTAGATTTTCCACTATATTTTTCTAACACTGACAAAGGTTGTTTGAACACTGATAAGTGCTTTTACAACGTTGTCAGAAATATAATTGTTTAACGCTGACAAAGCTTCCTTCAACGCTGTTATGTGTTATCGGGGCGTTGTCAGCAACAATGTTAGTTTTGTGGTTTTCAATCTAAATGTGCAGATGGTGTTAGCAGTATACCATTGGATACAGAGTTGCTTATGGATCAAAGGAGAAGCATTTGGACATGTTTTTGTTTATGGATGATGGTTGGAATGTTTCATTCCTATCTTGACATAAATTTTTTATGTTCATGCATATTTTTAGCAAACTCTTTGTATCTTTGTTTAAGGGGAGGTTTTAGGACCCTTTAGGATTTTTGGGTATCCATATGATACTCTTATCACAATTCTAGATTGTGTCCACAGGTGAGTATGGGTTAGTTTTACTAAACCATGAGGCACTGTAGCATGCATAGTATATCAACTTTGCATGCTGCCAAGACATTTTTGGCCTAGAATTGGTTGTGGTCTGTTGGAAGACTTGGGAATCATTTTGATATGGGATTTACCTGGGAGTAACAAGGATTTTATAAGGTAACTTGCTTGTTAAGAATTTTGGTTAGCAAGGGACACTAGAGGACTGTTATGTCTATCTTGCTTGTGCAAGTGTGCATAACTGGACAGTGCTTGCCGCCCTATGATAATTATCAGCTTTTGGTTATCTTCTCTAGGATAAATTACTTGTTAAGGTCATTTTTCACTTTTTAAAACAATTTTATTTTTGGACGCTGACAAGATTTTTCCAAGCGTTGTTGTGACCAAATTGGACGCTGACATGGCTTTAGGCGAACGTTGACAAGATTATAGCCGTTAGGCGTTGATGGGTTATTTTTGACCGTTGACACTCAATGGGACCTACCCAGTTGTTACTTTTTGACATATTTTCAAGCCGTAATTTTAGGAGTTGTTACTTTCATTAAATGCATGAGATAACTTATAACTTTTTCAATATTTTCATGATTAGTTTTTGAAAATCTTTGCCTATTTTTGGGCCAATCACATGCATTCATCCACTCCTATAAATTTGGCTCCTATTTTTAAACAGGGTATCTATAATTCTTGTCTAACACTTTTCTCTTATCAACCTTCATCTTCTATACTTTAAATTAACAGCTTTCATCAATGGCACCAAGATTTAACTCAGCAGAATTGGATTTGGGGTTCAAGTCTCAACACAACATGATTGCTTATCTTGTTGCTGATAATACTTTGTTCCCTCAATACACACAAATGGTGGCGTATTTGAACGCATCCCCATTAAGGTATGCTCTTTCTCATGCACCACTCATTCCAGTCACACACATTAAACAGTTTTGGAACACTGTCAGTTCCTCAACAGTTAATGGAGTGACCACATTAACTTCTATTGTTCATGGGAGATCTTGGGTGGTTACTGAGGCCTTGGTACGCCAGGCCTTGCATCTTGATGATGCTGATGGTATAACCATTCTTCCCATAACTGAAATAGAACAAGGGCTTAGGGCTTTGGGATACCCTATTCCTGATGAAGGTACTCTTAATAAGTACCATAAGCAGGAATTTCCCCCAGCCTGGAAGTACCTCATTCACATTCTCCTTCAATGTTTAAGTCCCAAATGTACTGCACACAATGAGATCAATAGATCCATTACAACTGCTATTGTGTGTATTGCAACAGGGCAAAAATATAACTATTCCAAAATGATTTTTGAAGGGATGTGTAAAAACAAGGGGACAAAAATGACTTTAGCTTATCCCCGTTTTCTGCAAATGATTTTTGATGATCAAAGATATTGTTCAAGGGATCACAATGACTTTTATAAAATCCCTGAACAAAAGAAAGCTATTTTTACCAAGATGAATTCACCACCTCATAGAGACCTACCTTTAACCCCAACCATGCTTGCTGTTATTGCAGCAGCACAACCCCAACCAGACTCCCAACCTCATATTGACCCTCACCCACAACTTGAACCTATTCCTGAACCTTTACCCTAACCTGACCAAATGCAAATAGACCAAGAACCCTTTGACGCTGACACATTTAATGTGGGCGTTGATGTGCCTATTTCCAACGCTGACACCCAACCATCACAATCCCAAACACCCCTTAACCAACCCACATCTACCCATTCTTTCACACCATCTTCCACACCACCTGAATATAGGTTGATCAAACGCCAAAGGATTGCTGGAGAGTTCTCCTCTGGTGGTCCTAGCCATGAAGCAGAGAGAACCACCACCACAAGTGTGGCTGGTGACCTGGATGAGGCTGGGACTATTGGTTCTGGCTTAGAAGCTGGCCAAGGCAGTCCCACCATAATTAAGTCCTCATCCATGCCCAATGAACCTGACTTGGGAGGTCAAATTCCCATTTCAGAAGAGGGCAGACTGGAACCAATGACTCTTTTGGAATTGACGGCTGTCTGCATTAGCTTGCAAAAGCAGAATGCAGACTTAGTACAAATTGTCAGCAAGCAAGGCCTTGAACTCAAGGAATTGAGGGAGAGGATTGTTGTTTTGGAGAGTGCTCATGCAAAGGAAGGTATGGAGGAGTCTTCCAAAGGGGAGGAAGATCAAAGAAATCTGAGTGATAAGAGCAGTCAAGATGGTCAATCATTGGATGTTGCTGAAGCTCTTACTACTTTGAAGGAACAAACAGGTTTTGATACGTCCTTAATCTCTCCAACCAATCTAAATTTATCATTTACAACAATGTTGAGAGAGGTTACACAAGGAGTTGAGGGAAAATATTTGAGCGTTGACAAGACAAATTTGGACGCTGATAGAAGTATTTTGGGCGCTGATAGAGGAAATTTGGACGTTGACAGATCTGCATATGGAGGTGATGTATTCCAGTCATCATCTATCATCAAGGATGTTCCTACTCAGGTATTACTATCTACCTTACCAACAATTGCACCATCAGATAAGGGTAAGGGTAAGTTGGTAGAAGAAATTGTTTCAAAGAATGCAGCTCAGGTTGAATTTGATAGAAGATTGGCTGAGCAAATGATGGAACAAGGGGAAAAGGAAAAGTCACCATTTGTTGTGACTTCTGAAGAAGAAAGTGATGGAGCTAGCTCAGACTCAAGTGTGATGATTATTGAACCAGAAAGGCTTGAGTATGGTGATGAGCTTGCTTGGGAAAAGCTGAGAGATTTAAAGTTGCAAATTGATTTTGATATGCCAGAGGTGGTTCAGATGTACAATTCTTGGGAAGAAAGCTGTATGGATAATCCAGACTTGACCATTTCAGATCAGATATGGGGTTTGGAAATTCTTCTTAGAGTTCAGAAGGATTGTAAGGTGATTTTGAAGCACAAGGCAAGCAACATTCTCTCTGAGTTGAAAAGGGATAGAAGGAAGCTCTACTTTATGTTGCTCAAATGTCATGGAGTTGGATGGACACATCAGAAGCTGAAGGCTTTGACATTTGATGAGTTGGAACATAGGGCTTATCCTATTTGGGTGAAAGTGCAGGAAGAAAACACTTTCAGACTTCTTTCAGATGAAAGAAAGGAGCAACTTGCAGAAGAGATGGAAATCAAGAAAGCTATGATAGTTCCCAGACCAGTGAAGAAGGGATTTACACTTGAGTTTCCAAAAGATATGAATCAACTATATCCAAGTGAAGCAGTTATTAGAAAGAGCCTCAAGCTCTCCCCATTAGAAGCTTCAGATATGGTGCATGTGTTACCACTAGATTCCAGGAATCCAATTGTGAGTTATGATGAAGATGAATGTGGATTCTGGAAGATTGGAAGATATGGCAAGGAGGTACACACTTTTACCACTCTCATATCTTTATTTGCAAGTTGTGATAGAGAAGACTTGGTGGACCTTTGGAGGTTGCTAGAGACCAAGTATGAGGCTGAAGCACCAACTTCAGCTAATGGAATAAAACTTTGGACCACATTCAAAAGAATGTGTGGGACAAATGAAGAAGATCCTGAAATATGGAAGGATCTTGAAGATGATCTCAGTGGTCTTCAATGGAGGTTATATTCAGCTGCTGGTGTGTACCATTTGAGTTCTACAAAATTTGCTGAGTATTTACTTGTAGATGCTCAGTATTTCATATCCAAGGCTGTTTTGGAAAAGATGAAGGACACCCAGTTGGAGATAGATTACACAAGTGACGTGGCAAAGAATTTGATCAGATTTATTTATTACCAATATGATAAGGTTTGTCAGACTCCTCCAAGTTCTTAATGTTTATTCAGAAACTTGATCATAAGAGTGGATATCAAGTTTAGGGGAGGATTGTTGGGAATAAATTAAGGCCAGATCACTTGAACGCTGACAAGAACAACTCAAGCGTTGACAAGAGCAAAGTGAGCGCTGACAGCTTAAGCGTTGACAAGTTAAAGTCAAGCGTTGACAGATTGAAGACAAGCACTGATGGAAGATGTGAGCTACACGTTTATTATGTTCTAGAATACTTCTAGTAAGGATAGAAACGACAATGTATTTTCTATGTTTATCTTTACCTAGAATAGTTGATACGTAGCTTATTGTACAAGGCTTCTTAGTCTATAAAAGAAGGCCTTTAGGTTAATGTTTTGTATCAAGTTTTTCATTAAGTTTTCATTCGTAAACATCTTTCATTGCAAGCAAGTTCGACATTGATAATCAAAGTGAAAGTTTTGTTTACATCTTGTGTTCTTGTTTAAGTATTAAATTCCGCATAATACTTAGATTCACAAAGCATATAACAAAGGTTTCTCTACGTGTTATACTTGATCTAATCTCGTATACACAAAGCTAATCGATCTAAGTTTGGGATCAACAGATACACTTTTAACGACTTTGACATCATCTATATTATCTACGTTAGTTTTGTAAAGAATATGTGAAAATTTGTTATAGATGAGAATATGTGTTTGTTATGATACAGCTACATAAATATTTTCAGTTTTATTCGTCACTATATCTTACATACTACTGTATTTGATAACCTTCAATCTAAATTATAGGTTCATTCGTGTCTGAGCAGAACCATACTTCTGAACATTTTGGATTCACTGGACCATCAAGTCCTTTTGGAAATCTATATCGGTATCAAAACCTACAATGTGAGGTTAGTTATTTATTTTAATTGTCACTCATTTACCTACAGTAGGACTACAACAAGAATTGAAATTTGTAGTAATTTCAACATATAAATTTCTAATAATATCTCCCAAGATATATAATGAGTAAAATGCACTTTTCATACTTGTGGTATGTCCAGATTGCATATATAGTAACTGGTCTTCCGAAATTGCAGGCGGCCTACCTGGTCTTCCATTAAGTGTTCAATTTGCTACTTTGACCATAACGATTGTTAACCGTTGACCGTTAACTTTCGTTGCTACATGGCTAATTTTGTCCTTTTCCTATTTTTGCCCGTTGCACCATTACTAACACACATCCTCTATTTAATCTAACCCAAAACCCATTCACTGCTATCATTTGTTCATCCCCAACTCAAGTGTTATAAACATAAACCCTAATTGAAGTCATCACAGCCTCCATTTACGCCTGACTATTTTTTTTCTCAATCAGATCTTGGAGCAACATAAACCCTAATCATAACATGGACATGGTTAATTGTCATTGTGGTCAGTGATCTATGGTTTGTACCTCTTGGACTGATAATAATCCAGGGCGTAGGTTTTGGAGTTGCTCTCAATCTGTAAGTTTTATTATTATAAGTGTTCTATGAATGTATTATTTCAATTATTACAACATCTAATTCTTGATTATTGTAGGTTCCGGTTGTGGTTTTTTCATGTGGTATGATCCTCCCATGTGTTCTCGTTCAAGAATGATCATTCCTGGGTTATTAAGATCACGAAATGAACTACAAGAATCAGTGAACTCAGTCACAAATGCCAACAGAAGACTTAGGATTTATTTAATTTGTAGTTGGTTGTTGTTTGTTGTGTCGGGTTTAATTTAGGGTAATAAAACACGGGTCTAATTTTGGGGAAAGTTGTGTTGGGTCAAAAATAGGAAAAGGACAAAATTAGCCCTGTAGCAACGAAAGTTAACGGTCAACGGTTAACAATCGTTATGGTCAAAGTAGCAAATTGAACACTTAATGGAAGACCAGGTAGGCCGCCTGTAATTTCGGAAGACCAGTTACTATATATGCAATCTGGATATACCACAGGTATGAAAAGTGCATTTCACTCATATATAATTGTAGAATTTTTTTTATTTAGGAGTTTGTAACTACTTAGATAATTATTTTAGAAAATACTTGAATGAGGCATGACTAACCTTGTCTCTTATGGTTTGATAGGTGTTATGTAGCTTGAAAAGACATTAGGAAACTTAAATGAACAACTTTCGGCTATTGCGAAAGTTGTGGTAGTAGAGAGAAGAGAGTATAAATGAGTTCTTTGATGCACCAGCCATCATAAATATAGGGAAAACTCAAGTTGGTGAATTGCATATTCAAAAATCAATGCACGGCTTAGATAAGTCTGCTTCACAATAGCACGGTCAACTGAACTGTAAGCTATAATAAATAGTGTAATTTTAACTGATCTAGGAGATTAGGGCGTATGCTTTTATTGTCTCTGGCTTCTCGATCAATGGAACCGAATTTCAACATTCAAGATCAAAATTGTCACCAATCAAGAAGGAAATTTTTCGTGTACACGTTCAATAGTACCAAAGTCTTGCGAAGAGAAATACTTGTAGAAGACGGAAAGAAAGAATTTCGTCACCATGACCGTGACAAATGAAGCCCAAGATTGGATCCATGGGAAGCTGCAACATTGTGATTGTCTATGAAAGGGTTCAAACCAAAAACGAGATCACGCGCCCGTTGAGTGGTCTAATTGATGTAAAGGATGGTAGCTCTTGATTGCAAGAGTGTAGAATATTTTCTAAAGTACACTGCAGTCAAATTACCAGACACAAAAGGTGCACTCAATGTAACATATAAATTCCTACCAAGTCGAATTTGATTCATATCAAATTACCTAATATTTTGAAGGTAATTTCGTCCAGGTACTATGATTTAAAGGTCAGTAAAGGGGTTAAATCTTGATTCTGAATACTTAAGATATTCATCTCATTGGCTTCTGCGTGCATTCAAGAATCGTTTCGACTCCACTGGTGAGGTATATTCTCTAATCTTTGAGACTGACATCAAATTTTTCAATGCAGTCAAAAGATGTCCTACTGATCTACGCTCCTATAGTCCTATGTACAGGTCTTCTCTACATTAGCGCTAAAAAAAGAACACTTATCAAATTATACAACTTAATTGAAACAACATGCTACAAATAATTCGCCTAACACAGCCTAACATGGTTACATCGCACATGTAGAAACTAAATCAGGTGTTCTTATATGAAGACAACATTAAGATGATATACATCACAAGAAGCTAGCTTTCTTTCAGGGTTATCCAAAGAAAACACACGATCCCTAATAGCCTCCGCTAAAGCCGATGCAAATGATGTTAATGGCGGGAAGCTAGAGCTCATGTCAGTTTCTTATTAAGATTCTTATGATTTTCACATAATATGACTCCTTTTATTTTTTAATTATTAGTCTTGATTATGTTTTCTTAGCATAACATATATTTACATGTTACTTTCACCTCTGTTTGCAGAGTAAGTTACGGTTCATTTATCTTTTATTTGTTTCTGATCAAGGATCGCAAAGTGTAGAAGTCACCTTTTGTCATTTGTGCAAGGCTGTCCTAAACCTATTTTCAAAGAATATGAGAGTACTGCTTTGGAGAAGTTTCAGGTACAGAAAATATGCTTTGAGGGACATTTGATCCATTTATGCCATTACAGACAAAACATGCCCATAAACCCCAATACATATGATGGTGGCCGAAGACTAACCGGAACACTTAAAAATTAAATCGATAACCAAAACATTACACTCCACTCTGTCCAGAATAAGCTATGATTATATTAATTTTGGATTACCATAAAAATTCAATATCCCTTTATCCATACACTGAGTAGTTATACCTTCTAATCTATCAACTTCAGTCCTACTCGACCAAAGAACATAGAGATCGTATCAGTAGCAATATCAGTATAACACACACACACAATTACATACACATGCATACAAAGAGAAACAGATACCTATTGCTTGGGGTCCTCAAAGGAGACGGGCAGCTATGCTATTTATTCTTCTTCTCTGAAGTAATGTAATTGCTAGGCGTACCCACCACCTTCTCTTTATCTTTTGGCGCAAATTATCACCCCTTTGAGAGAAAGACAAAAATCCATCATGCGATTCTTTAGCTTCTTCATACAAGAATGGTACGGTCAAGTGGCTCTGTAATTTCCTTTCCTTTATCCTTTCTACTCATTAAGGAATCAATTACAGCATCCTTCCCTTTATCTTTAATAGTAACAACAGAATGATGAACACCCGATTCCCATATTTCCTTGATACTCCTTTATGGGAAAGACGAGCTTCCATCATGTTACTAGGTACTTAGGTTATTTAAAAATCGAGCATCAAGTGCCTCTGCAAATTTCTTTCCTTTATCCTTTCTCGTCATTACAGAATCAGGCGTTTTACCCATGTTAATATTCGAGTTCCTTAAGCTAGATGCTGGATTATTTTCCTTCCTTTTATCATTTATATTCACAGTAGAACGAATAATATGAGTGCTTGTTTTATTATTTGCATTCTTCATTTGATAGGAACTTGATGGCATGTCAATTTCTTTTCTGTAGTTCTTAATCGTCTCCATTCAAGGGTAATTAGGGGCCACAGATATTTTATTCTCATCGTTCTTCGTTTTACCCAAAGAAGACAGATTTACTTTCACAAGACACTTAGGTTTCTACAACGTAGAGGAACAAACAAGCACATATACCTTATTACTATCGTTCTTCGTTTACCCAAACAAAACTGATTTATTTTTTCCTGATCCTTGCTTTTCTCCAATGCAGAGGAACACTTCTGTTGTGATGACGGTTCTTTTCTGGGATTAGTTCTATTATTATGCTCACTAGCCAAAACTATAAAGGTATGGTGATCCCAATGCTGGTATTTGCGCCATCACTTTATAAATTTATGCACAAGGTTCACGGTCATGCTATTTGCTTATGCTTGCCTATTCTTTGTACATATGCTGGTGCCAGCGGCTACATTCAGCAAAAACTTGGAAGTAAGTTACACGCATAGTGAGGAACGTGTATGTTTATCCATCAGATTTTAACTCAAATGATAAGATAATTTGATTATTATGTTTGACAGAAAATTCAAACTAACCTTCTATCTATCTTACGAGCTCGATTAAGTGTAGAAACAACAGATTTATGTCCATTTAAGTTCATAAAAATATCAAGTCATGAAAATTGAGTTGGTTACTATAGGGAGACTATAACACTTTTATTTATAAATCAAATAAATAAAATTAATTAAATTAACATAAAATAAATAACAGAATATAAATAACAGAAAAATAAATACAAACATAGTTATAAACGATAATTAAATAAAACAATAAAACAATAAAAAGACTTACTAAATCACCAGCAAGTCGAGGCGCGCGTAAGACACGCTTGAACTAAAGAGCCGAGGCACGTGTTTGACACGCTTCCCTTAAAACAGATTCGTCGTCTGTTTCCCAGGGTACAACAGCCGAAACAGTAAGTTGTACTGTCGGACTTAACAAAACTGCCTGGAATTTCACATTAAAGATGCGTACTCCATATGTTGGAAATCAATAATAATACTTATTGATTTGATGTGTGAAAAAACTATGGAATTAGGCCTCTATTTATACACAATAGACTCCCTTCCAGTTTACTCATCCCACCGATGTGGGACAAAAAATAAACTATTTTTCCTCTTTAAACATGGTACCAAATGTCTAACTTTGAGACACGATATCTCATTCACATCACCTTCTTTTTGGACACATAAAATCTCATTGCGAAGCTCTCTTCAAGGAGAACGCGAACCTATAAAGTATCACCAATATATATGATACACACATATACATAATTGTGTCCAAAGTTGGTCAAAAGTTATTTTGCCAACAATATTTTCCAATAATCCCCCACATGAATAGAGATCGATTGTAATACACAAAAGTTTCAATAAAATTCCAACAGTTGAATCTTGCATAGGATAGGTAGGTGTGACCCTTTGAACCTTCCCTTGTGAGATGCACTTAGTCTCCTAGATCTAAGTAGACGCGATGTCTTTGAACTTAGCCTCTGTTTACGTAGACGACAATACACACTCACACAAGACTCTCCCTGACATTGTCAAATCCTCATAGTCGTGTTCGTTATGGTCATGAACACTAGCCTGGTTCTGCAAGAGCTCTTAGAAATTGTGCCCCCACAATTTCTTTCGAAGTGGCCCCTACTTCTCTCTCACATAGGTGATTGATACAAGAGATTTTGTATGTAAAAAGTTATCGTCACAGTCTCTTCGAATTGAAAAATGGATTAACTATGCGACTCAACTGTCTTTTGGTGGAACAAATAGTTGTGTCGTTGTAGTAATTAAAAGGTGCAAAACTTTAATGTAAATGACGTTAATTTAAATCTAAAACTAATTAAAACTTAAATTTGTGCAATATTAAAAACTTTGAAAATTTTAAAATAATTAAATGACTTTGAATTAAAGCGTGACGAAAATTAAATTTGACTAAGTATTAAAAATGTAACTTAAAAATAAAACAAAGCAAAAATATAATTCTAAACCCCAAACCATCAGAATCCAGATCGGAATGCTGTCACCAATACCGTCGGAATCCAGAGCGGAATATAGGTATGAATTCTATCGGAATGTGAACCGTCGGAATGGTTGAAATGAATCTGTCGGAATAACACTTCACCTATCGGAATGTTGAACAATCCTATCGGAATCTTAGATCGGAATGTCAGATCGGAGTCACCTGTCGGAATGCAAATCCGTCGGAATATGGCTAGTGAAATTCAGGCAGCACTTCGTCTCAATGTAGTCTTAAGAGCCGTCGCAATCCCGATCGCAATGAGCGATCGGAATCTTGATCGGAATAAGGGGGAAAGAACCTATCGGAATGCTGATCGCAATCCTTCTGTCGAAATGCAAAACCCTCAACCGATTGTCACGATCAGAATGAGATGGTTTATCTGTTGCAATGTGGGAACTCTCTTTTCTGATGGAAGATGTATTCGTAATAAGCACAAGAACTAAATAAGCTGATTCTAATAAGCAGTAACAAATACTAAAATGAAATGAAAGCAAAAACGAGACAATAAGCTAAAAAGTTAAAACCTTTCGAAATGTAAAAGACGAAACTTAATGAAATGGATTTTACAAAGATAAAACTTTTAAGAAAATTTTGAAAACAATTAAGCTAAATACCAAATAAGCACATAAGATTGTCAAACTTGTGGCTTATTTCGTATGAAAACTTAAAGGGAAAAGAAAAGACAAATCTTTCAATCGAATAAGTGAAGTGATTAAGAAAAACTTGCTTAATCCGTTTTCAAAACAAACCAAAATCGAAAGAAAGGTAGAAAGAGAATGATAAAAGAACACTTGATCAAAGGAAAATGAAGATTAAAGCAACAAAATTAAAGAACACTTACTTGGAATTAAAAGTATTAAAAGTGCAAGACAATGTATTTAAATGGACATGAATTTAAATGACAAGGTAATTAAAAGGTGGAAGACTAATTGTCACACTTAGCCAACCAAATGAAAATGAAATACTAATGTTCTATTTATAGGGGAGGATTAGGAGGTGCTTAGGAAGCTTCCTCCCCTCTTTCTTATTTTCCTTAATTGCAAGATTAAGTCCTTAATCTTCTTAAATATTGGACTTTAATGACTTTGTCTCGGGATTTCTTTGAACTCGTCTTGTAATTCTTCAATAAATTAGACTTGAGTTCTTCGGCTTTTAGTAAACTTCCGTCTTTTGACTTTTTATTCGATAAATCTTCAGAATTGGTCTTGGACTTCCGTTCTTTTTGCACTCTTGACTTCTTGACTTCGTCTTTCGTCTTTTTCTTCGATAAAAGCCCGTGAATGCCCGTGTTTTCTCCACTTTTCACCTTTTCGTCCTAAATCACAACAATAACACAAACCACGCATAATTCCGACATAAATGACATAAAATACACGTTTTGGCTCGGTTATTATTGTAACTAAGTAGTAAAAAGGATGAGTGTTTACACACCTATCAAATCCCCTACACTTGACCATTGCAATGTACTCATGCAATGCATTAGTTACAAAGCACGATTACAGTTTTCATCATAATTAATCCACATTGGCCTTTATTAAAGAGATAGAAAATGATAAACATTCAAAGTAAAGAAATCAAAAACATACCTTAGGGTTTTGGAAATGTTGTGAATGATCATCATCCTCAAGTTTTCACTTTCTCCAAACCAAGCTTAAAAACGAGATCATTGTTATTATAAGTTAGCAAACTAACACGAACTCATGTGGGCCAATTATTTACTTAGACTCCCTTATTCCTAGGTGTATCTCTTATATTTTATTGTTGTCTTGAATGATCACGAGGATGCATTGTTGACTTATTTCGATAGTTTATTAGGCTGAAAATAAAGTGAACGATTTAATCAATAGTTAGCTAAAGGACAAAATCTTTTAAAACTGCTTCTCGGGACCTCATAAAGTTCATATCTTGACATAACTCGCTTCGCGATTTGAGACCTTTCTCGGACCGATATTTGGCAGCGACTTCATACTTCAAATCTTGAGAGACCTTCATGAAATAATGGCCTTCTCTTCATAATAGGAATTCCTTCACTAGAAGTTTTGAGAGATTCTTCATATTTGGACCACGACTTCCTCATTTTTTTCCATTCTTTATTTTGGACTTTGATATACAACGATCCGCCTCCTTTTTGGACTTGGATCTATTCATCCTCATACCTTGTTAGGGCCTTTTCGGATAGACTTCTCCATGACTTTTGGGGAGTTTTTGCTTTTCGTAGTGTGTCTCGATCCTTCATATTGATTTTTGATAAATTATTCTTCACATCACTTGGGATCTTTAGCAACAAAATGTAGCCCTCATGTCTTGTTAGGACCTTTTTGGACTCGCCAATCTTCGCATCCCGCTTCAATAAGTTATGCCTTGGCTATGAACTCTAATCCATACCGAGCAACTTTTAAATGATCTTGGGCTAGAAGCTAAGTAACTTTTCAAATCGTACAACCTTATTTATTGCAGATAAATTTATTAGCAAGCGATGGGAGAATAGGCTTATAATTAACTCACATAAATTCACGAAAGAATACCAAACTTATAATTGACTCTATCATCTCTCGTTCTCCACAGTTTAAAATCTCAAGGAATGAGACTCGTGGATGCTTAGCCTATTAAATCAAAGTTTTGGGTTTTCGAGTCGTCTATAGGATCTTGCAAACTCTTAGACTCTTTCAAGTTTAGAAATCGCATTTTAAAGTTCCCTTGATAAACGACTCTCTAGGATCAATTATAGGAACTTGCGAAAAGTTCTTGTTCTTAACCCGGGAGAGTTAAGACTTTCACGTTTTATAGTTCCCTATATAAAAGCCTAGCAAAAACTTGACTTAAACACGTTAAGGATACTAGCTAGAGTAAACTTAGATAAGTAAACTCGGGTTGAGTCAAAAGATTCACAATGTTTAAAAATTAAAACCACTTTATTAAAATTTATTCTAGCAAAGAAAGAAAATAACTATACAAAAGGAAAAACTAATATGCCAAAATAGATCAAAAATGTTTAAAAATGTCGAAAAATCGATTTTCGGTTAAAATGAGGACAAATACAAGGAAAAGAGCCACTTAACTTCGATAGAAGTCCCCCTACACTTAATATAAACATTGTACTCAATGTTTAAGCATGTGGGAGTAAACTCCCCTACAATTAGGACATTGTGTACTTTGTTTAAATCTTGCTAAGGAAAAGACAACTAACGAGATTCCTATTTAATATTGGAAAATATAAAATAGTGAATCGAAAAGAGTTTAGGATAGAACCGGGAAGACGGGAACACGGAATCACGGGTCGTCAAAAATCATCAAGAGTGGATCATTGACCGCTCGAATCCCTAAATAGTAGAAGAGAGGAAATAACAAACACCAACGGGTCTCCCCTACACTTAGGATAAAGAAAGCTAAAAGTAGAAACATGGGTTGCCTCCCAAGAAGCGCTTGATTTTTGTTAACCGAGTCGTGAGCCTGACTCGACCTTGATTACCATAGGAAGAAGCATGAAACATATCCACCGGGATCAAAGACATAGTTTTCGTCCATCAAATAGCACAAGCTTAAGGCGAACAAGGCAAGCCAAAGAAGAGTAGGCAAGGTTCCCTTAAGCAAAGATGGAGTACGGTGGTAGCAAGGGTGAGGTGGTGCAAGAATATCTTCATAAGTTCCAAAGATTTTTCCTTTTATTTCATCAGAAGGATACTGAGATGGCTGAATAATATTGATACCGGGGTCGAACACCTTTTCCTTTAGGGGAAAATAGCACTCAGGCTCAGCAGAATTTGAAGATGATCCACGAAGAAGATGCACAACCTCGTCCTCAGAAGGTGGACAAAGAGGTGTCAAATCATATGTGCTGCGGATGTTGGTGTCGTTCGGTTGCTTATCCTTTGAAAGAATTTTCTTCAAATCCAAAGTAGGATCAAGACCATAATTATCAAAGTCGAAAGGAGGAGCATCACTCTCATGAGGGAAGTAAGTATTGAGAAAAGTAGAGAAGTCTTCCTCAAATGAGTAATCATCCAAAGTAGGATTAAGTGATGGCGGAGGATCTTCATCTTGTGAAGAATCACTCGAGAGAGTATCGACCTCATCAAAATCATCATACGTGGGCCTTTTGGGATACTCGGAAGTAAAGTAATCATAATCATCCGTATCTGAGCTAGAATCATCATCATAAGCATCAAAGATCGGTCGAGAATCATATATGGGTGAAGGTTCCAAATTGGAGAGAGAATCATCCACATCATCTTGAAAAAGTGGATTATCAATGCAAGAATCAAATAGAGGATTGTTGTAGACGACAAAATCATCAAGCATATTAATCATATTCGCTGATTCTCTTCCAAAGGATTTGCTTGTAAGCTTCCCCATTTCAAAAACTTGTGCAATATCCCCGACTCTTAAAATGAGCTCACATTTATCCACATCTATTAGAGCTCTACCGGGTCTCAAAAATGGGCGCCCAAGTATTAACGGCATACGAGGGTCCATTTCATAATCAACAACGACAAAGTCGACCGGGAAAGTGAATGTGCCAACTTTAATAAACACATCTTCGGCAATACCAACGGGGTAAGCGAGAGTGTGATTGGCAAGCTCAAGAGTCATTTTGGTGGGTGTAAGGTCGGGCAATGATAACTTTTTCCAAACACTTAACGGCATCAAATTAATACTTGCCCCGAGATCGGCTAAGGCAGTAAATTTGTCGGTTTGGTTAAAAGTACAAGGAAGCACAAAACGACCGGGATCTCCAAGTTTTTCCGGAAGTTCTTTAAGAAGGACGGCAGAACAGTTTTCATTTAAGCGTGTGTTGGCGAGCTCAATCAGCTTCTCCTTCTTGTTAAGCAATTCCTTGAATGCTTTGACAAATTTCGGCATGTGGACAAGTGCTTCAACAAGGCTAATGTTGAAGTTCATTTGAGAGATCATCTTCAAATAATTCGACACTTGAATGTCATCCTTGGTGTGCATTTTGGCCTTGCCTAAGCGAGATGGATAAGCGATATTGGGTTTGTGCGGTGAAGGTGTAGCAGGTGAAGGTTGAGATGTTGAAGGGTTCTTCTTGGGAACATCGTCATGACGAGGCGGAGACGGTAATGGTGTACTACTGCTAGGTGTGGGAGTAGTAGGGATAAATGGTGGTGGAGGAGGTGTAGATGACGGGGGTGGGATAGGTGGTCCTACTATGGTAACTCTACTACGGGTAGTAATAGCACTCACATTCGCTCTCGGATTGGTGACGGTGTTAGAAGGTAGAGAACTCGAAGAAGAGGGTTGAGTTGTGGGCAAGAAACTAGCCAGCATATTCTTCAAATCATTCGTTTGGTTGCTAAAGGAGGATTGAATATTATCTCGAAGCTTAGATCTAATGTCATTCCCTTGCTTGGTGATATCCCCTTTCAAATTGATAATTTGGCTCTGTAGATTCTTGATTTGCTCACCTTGGGTTCTCATTAAGGCTTCAACATCTTGATTCATGGGTGGGGCTTGTTGAGTGGGTGGGTGATAAGGATTAGAAGCTCTAGGTGGGATTTGGTTGCTTCTATTGTAGTTGTTGTTGAGGTTTTGGTTTTGAGGAGAAAAACCGGGTGAAAGGTAGTTGTTGGACCGGTAACTCAGCAAATTTCTATCCCCTTGAGGTCGGGCTTGGTAATTTTCCGGTGAATAATTACCATAAGCTTCATACACATTTTCCGGATTTCCTTGAGTAGAAGGACAATCAGTGTATGAGTGTGGACCGCCGCATGTTTCACAAGAAGGTGCTACCACTTTAACTTGTTGTTGGTTTGTAGCGAGAAGCAAAATATTTTTGTTCATTTCAGTCATCATGCGGGTGAATTCGGTCATGTCGGGGCTTGCTGAAGTAGAAGAAACATTGACTCTCGGGTTGTTCCTTGAAGAAGCGGAGGAATCCCAGTTTTTGTGATGAGTAGTCATGTTCTCAATAAGCTCTCTACACTCCTCGGGTCCCTTTTTCATAAATGTGCCATCGGCGGCTGCATTAATCGTATCACGATCACGAAAAGTCAAACCGTTGTAGAAAGTATCAATTAAGGTCACAGGGAGCATGTTGTGGTTTGGGCAACGATCAATCAAAACATTATATCTTTCCCAAGCATCAAAGAGAGATTCATCGGGTTCTTGCATGAAACCGCTGATTTGATTGCGAAGGCTCGTGACCATGGATGGTGGAAAGTAGCGCGACAAAAAGCGTTGAGTCATGTCATCCCAAGTATGAATGGAATTTTTCGGGAGACGATCAAACCATTTCTCGGCGTGGTGTGATAAAGTATGTGGAAAGAGTTGTAGGCGTAGAACATCCATTGTGGCACCGGTCAACTTCATGCTTTGGGTGATAGTAATGAACTTGTCGAGGTGTTTGTTGGCATCATCATCAGGCATTCCTCGAAAAGGATTTGTTTGCACTTGCTGAATCATGTGGTGCTTCAACGAAAACTCCGGAGCCGTGATTTGCATCGGCGCAATCGGTCCTCCTCGTCCAAACATGGTAGGTTGACAAAGCTCCTCCATTGTCCGAAGATCGGGATGTGGAAGAACATTGTTGTTGTTATTATTGAGGTGCAGTGGATTATTGTTGTTGACACCTGCCATAGCTAAATCTTCTCGAGTCTCGGGCTCTTGATAATTAGGAGATCTAGTACGCATACACCTGCAAAGGCAAAAGAAAACAATACCAAACACAAAAAGAATATGTATACACACTAAAAATAAAATCTTTTTGGTTTTTTGAAATTTTTAATTTTTATGCATTTTTAACAATTTTTAATTTTTATGGTTTTTTGAAAATTTTTGTGCAAGAAAATAACGCTCACGAATGAACGGATCCCAAAAAGCAACGCGTCTCTCACAGAAAACCGTTAATCTTTACGAAAAGAGCCGGCAGCGGTGCCATTTAATACAAGAGATTTTGTATGTAAAAAGTTATCGTCACAGTCTCTTCGAATTGAAAAATGGATTAACTATGCGACTCAGCTGTCTTTTGGTGGAACAAATTGTTGTGTCGTTGTAGTAATTAAAAGGTGCAAAACTTTAATGTAAATTACGTTAATTTAAATCTAAAACTAATTAAAACTTAAATTTGTGCAATATTAAAAACTTTTAAAATTTTAAAATAATTAAATGACTTGAATTAAAGCGTGACGAAAATTAAATTTGACTAAGTATTAAAAATGTAACTTAAAAATAAAACAAAGCAAAAATATAATTATAAACCCCAAACCATCGGAATCCAGATCGGAATGCTGTCACCAATACCGTCGGAATCCAGATCGGAATATAGGTATGAATTCTATCGGAATGTGAACCGTCGGAATGATTGAAATGAATCTGTCGGAATAACACTTCACCTATCGGAATGTTGAACAATCCTATCGGAATGTTAGATCGGAATGTCAGATCGGAGTCACCTGTCGGAATGCAAATCCGTCAGAATATGGCTAGTGAAATTCGGGCAGCACTTCGTCTCAATGTAGCCTTAAGAGCCGTCGCAATCCCGGTCGCAATGAGCGATCGGAATCTTGATCGGAATAAGGGGGAAAGAACCTATCGGAATGCTGATCGCAATCCTTCTGTCGGAATGCAAAACCCTCAACCGATTGTCACGATCGGAATGAGATGGTTTATCTGTCGCAATGTGGGAACTCTCCTTTCCGATGGAAGATGTATTCGTAATAAGCACAAGAACTAAATAAGCTGATTCTAATAAGCAGTAACAAATACTAAAATGAAATGAAAGCAAAAACGAGACAACAAGCTAAAAAGTTAAAACCTTTCGAAATGTAAAAGACGAAACTTAATGAAATGGATTTTACAAAGATAAAACTTTTAAGAAAACTTTGAAAACAATTAAGCTAAATACCAAATAAGCACATAAGATTGTCAAACTTGTGGCTTATTTCGTATGAAAACTTAAAGGGAAAAGAAAAGACAAATCTTTCAATCGAATAAGTAAAGTGATTAAGCAAAACTTGCTTAATCCGTTTTCAAAACAAACCAAAATCAAAAGAAAGGTAGAAAGAGAATGATAAAAGAACACTTGATCAAAGGAAAATGAAGATTAAAGCAACAAAATTAAAGAACACTTACTTGGAATTAAAAGTATTAAAAGTGCAAGACAATGTATTTAAATGGACATGAATTTAAATGACAAGGTAATTAAAAGGTGGAAGACTAATTGTCACACTTAGCCAACCAAATGAAAATGAAATACTAATGTTCTATTTATAGGGGAGGATTAGGAGGTGCTTAGGAAGCTTCCTCCCCTCTTTCTTATTTTCCTTAATTGCAAGATTAAGTCCTTAATCTTCTTAAATCTTGGACTTTAATGACTTTGTCTCGGGATTTCTTTGAACTCGTCTTGTAATTCTTCAATAAATTAGACTTGAGTTCTCGGCTTTTAGTAAACTTCCGTCTTTTGACTTTTTCTTCGATAAATCTTCAGAATTGGTCTTGGACTTCCGTTCTTTTTGCACTCTTGACTTCTTGACTTCGTCTTTCGTCTTTTTGTTCGATAAAAGCCCGTGAATGCCCGTGTTTTCTCCACTTTTCACCTTTTCGTCCTAAATCACAACAAAAACACAAACCACGCATAATTCCGACATAAATGACATAAAATACACGTTTTGGCTCGGTTATTATTGTAATTAAGTGGTAAAAAGGATGGGTGTTTACACACCTATCAGTGATTTCATCTTGAATCATTAAAAACATATGTTTTATGATTTCATCTTGAATCATCATGCTTTATGAATTCATCCTGAATCATTTAAGCCATATGTTTAACCTCTCAATAAGTTACATTGTTCTAGGAATGGACTAGGAAAGTTGCTGTATTAAGTAACTCCCCCACATTAACGTGACTTCCCCCACATTTCTATGATTAGGTTGTCCTACTGAACCCAGATCTTGGGATCTCCAGTCAACTGGGTTAGGTTTTCCTTCATAGAAACTCATTCCTTCAAGGGATTTAGTCCCATTACTTTAGACGACTCACTAACTAACTCTCTGCTTAAGCCTTTCGTAAGCGGATCCACGATGTTATCCTTTGACGTTACATAGTCAATCTTGATAACTCTAGTTGAGAGTAGTTGTCGCAACAATCACAATCTATGATGGATATGTCTCGACTTACCGTTTTACATTTGTGATATGAGCTCTGTCAAATTCTATTGACTATCACACTTTATAAACATGGTCGTTACCAGTATACGCCATCTTGGTATGTCCTTTACGAATTAGCGTAAACTTTCCTGTATATTTTATAAATTTATCTCAAATAATAAATTCATATTTCATCATAGATTTAGCTATAATTGTCTCGTTGAAATACTTTCAAGATTTATAAGACATAGCTTTCCACTTAGGATAAATATATCCCCTCTAGTGGATCTAGATTCTTATATGTAAGAATCCATATTTGCATTACTCTATCACTTGATAGTAGTAGGATATCTTCCATAATGCAATATTATTAGTATCATAGTACTCAAGTAATACTTATTCAAATGGCCCCCACTTGAATTACTAATATATCTTCTTACCTGATTATAAGTTCTAAATCAGATCATACACACGTAATTAGACACATAAGATACCCAATATTCTTTGTGTATTCAAAATGGGAAACAATTTTACCTCTATTTTAAATAGATTTAAAAAGATGTCATTGGACTCTAGCTAGGCCGGAATCCCCCACATTAAACCTCTCAATAATATTGTTTTTCTTAATGTTTGACTTCAAAACAAATCCATATGGGTTCAACAAACCCGACAACTAATTAAATTCATGTCAAATATTGACTCCAACAGATCATTAGTGGATTTATTCATCTTGTTATCACTTCTAGTGATAAGTATTCATGTATAAACACAAGAGTACATATTTACTATTGATAAAACGCACATACATCAATTTTGGATCCACATTCTGACATGATATGGTCAAAAGTTTGATGTCATTGTTTGGTAGCTTGCCTTAAACCATATAATGACTTAATTAGCCTGCAAACTTTTCTCTCTAGCATAGGAACTATGAAACCCTCAGGCTGGTTCATGTATAGTTCCTTTTTTTAAATCCCTGTTTAGAAATATCGTTTTCACATCCACATAAGAAACTTCCAAAATTTCTTAATGCGGCAATAAAGTACCATCATAATTGAGGTTATTCGTGTAACATGCGAATAAACATCAAAGGAAGATAGACCTTCTCGTTTTTTAAATTCTTTGATTACCAATCTTTTTGTGCACATATCAATGGTGACATCGACTTTTATCTGCTTTTTGAAGATCCATTTATAGCCTAGTGGTTTACAACTTAAGGTACATCCACGAGCTTCTAATTTTACTTTTGTAAAATAGAATCTGTTTCACTTTTAATGGCTTCTTTCTATTGATACCCTTTCAAAGAAGTTACTGCTTCTCAGCAAGAAGTAGACTCATTTTTCCAATATATTTTTTTTACCATAAAAGAAACAAAAACCGAATCTAACCAATCTCTTGGTTCATGCCATTTTGTTTCTTATAGGTTAAACCTCTTCTTGGGTCAATCTTGTCTCTCTTCTAAGAGATCAATATCATCTCGTTGTCTCTGACCTTGGACAACCACGTCATCTATTCTAGATGATCTTTAAATTTCCTTCATAAACAAGGAATATATTTCCGAAGAATGAATCATTCCTTAATTCCATTACTATGTCTATTTTCGATCCATGTACAATGAAACGATAAGCACTGCTATTCATAAAAAATCATGTGAACATACAATCCATGGGTTTACGTCCAATCTTTCGAACCATGAATTTCATACGAATATCTTAGCTAGATACCCCCCACATTTGTAAGTACTTATAAGATAGTTTTCTTCTCACCCATAGTTCGTAAGAAGTATCTTATTTTATTTACAAGGGATCTTATCTAAAAGATAAGCAATCGATATAATCGCTTTCCCCCACATGCCATGGCTTAAGCCTGGACTTAAGAACATGGAAATAACCATTTCTTCTAAGGCATGATTCTTTTCTATATCAAGAGCAATGAATTTGTGTCTTATTCTAAGTTTAGCATAAAAATTTAGAAATATGGACACATATTCACCTCCAATTCGAATCACCTTATTATCGATAATAAGTTGGTTCTCAACTTATGTATATAGATCAAGCTTGTCTATATCCTTACTCTCAAGTAAGTGTAAATAGCAATATTTTGTACCGCATTTAGCCAATATGGTGAAGTACACGATACTCTATACCTTAGTAGGTATCAATTCTAAATCACATAAAACCATGTGAATCATATCAAGGTTTTTGGTTATTTCTGTTCAACCAAGAGAAAAGACTTATCAATTTGGCTTTATCCTAAGTTTTGATTTTGTAATCCGTGTCAATACAAAAATGGGTATCCAATTTAATTTAATTGGACAACATGTTGAGTAAAAATTTAAAACATGTCAAAGTAAGTCATAACATACATTTAAAAATGACCATTATAAAATATAATCAACTTACCCATTTTAAAGGCATAACCCGTATGCACTAAATTTATGTTATTCGTTAAATCGATTTTTATTTGACTCAAACACATATGAAAGCCAAATTTCATTAAGCAACCATCCGGACATAAGATTCCTACGAATCTCTGGCACACACAACGTTGGTTAACTTAGTTTCTTTTCCAGATGTAAATCACATCTTTTTCCTTGATATTAGCAGTTGGAGAGTTGCCGAAACTCGTTCTCTCCATTCTCAACTGCAATATAAGAGTTAATCAAACTCTTATCACCATATACATGACATGATACAGAAGTGCTGATGCACCATTATCTATGGTTGGATTCACTCATGACCTTAATTTTCATGTCATTCTAGCCATTTAACACATAGTTACGGCACAAAAGGTTTCTGAATGCTTTAAAGCATCTACCGCACACATAAATCGAGTATCGGTCTCCCATTTTACAAGTAAGGGAGCAGATCCTTTAGATGTCACTCGTGACATTCCAAATAATTTGTTAATCCGATGTCTCATAATTAGTTTGAAACTAATTTTTGTTACTATTAACAACGTTCTAAATCACATAGTGTTTCTTATCCAAAATGTAAAACCTCTGTTTTTACCCTCATTGACTTTGTCAACTGTAGTACTATTTATATTTGGAATTTACATAATTTCACCTTTATATGAATTATTAATTATCATATACCTATTGTCATACTACCTTTCATATTTATTTTATATATATATGAACCTTTAGTCATTATTGACTACCTTGGCAATTGACTGGCCACTTGATTGAATAACACATGAACCTTTAGTCATTTGTTGACTACCTTGGCAATTGACTGGTCCCTTGATTGAATAATGAAATTCATCACCTCAGTACATATTTGAGATAAAACTGTAACCTTACTTAATTTATTTTATTAAGTACTTGAATTATTTTTTTTATATGTACATATTTACATATAATACTTAAAAGGATTAAATGCCTAAACACTTTAAAAACAATGTATATTATTTTACATTGTCACCTATTTACTTTAATAAAGTAAATTAACTTTAGTAATGTATTTAAATAATACACTTTCACTAAGTTATCTAAAAGCTTCAACAAAAATACCTACAACACAACAAGTACCTATAATAATATACAATGACTATTATTATCATACAACACTTGGCAAAATTTACCCAAAACCCTTCCTATGCCTACAATGAAACGTGTGTATGTATGCATGCATGCACTACCATCATTTGATTTAACTAGTTACAAGTAACCTGGTGTAATCATACACACTCCACTAATACCCTATGCTAATGCATGCATAACCCTACCCTACTTACACCTTAACCATGCTTACTAACACACTTACATGCATAATCATACCTTTTTCTACCAACCCCATACCTTTACCTTACAAGTTTACTTACACACTCAATGAAGACACTTGTCCCCCATTTTGACTTTGGAAACACACGGCCACATACCAAATTTGGGAAGGTGTATGTTTTGCTAAATGGACACATGTTTAAACTAACCAACCAAATATCTTAATCAAGATATGATGTATCTTGGTAGAGATACTAAGGACATGTGTAACACCCCCACAAAGGCTATGCGCAGCGGAACTACAACATTTGGGTGCTACGTAGTTATCATCACACATAAGATATATTAAACGACTCAAAGAGACGTAAAAGTTTAAACATAAATTAAAGATTGATTAAAACATCAAAGTCTACAGTTTTCCAAATCCCAAGATAATACAAAACAGAGTTTGCGTTTAGGTCCCCACTGAATCTCAACTCAAAAGTACATTTTCATTCTCATGACATAATATAAAAGAGTTTTAAGTGCAAAAAGGGAGGAAAACAAGTAGACCGCCAAGCCACAACAACTTCCATCCTCGCATGCTCCACTGCTATCAATCTTGGTTACCTGAAACACATGCTTAAAATCGTCAACACAAAGGTTGAGCGAATCTATAGGTTTATCAAAACATCAGTTGAACATAAGTGTTAAAAACCAATCATGATCATTCAATAGCATTGTGGCCATACAATCTATTATTCAAGGATATGACAATTGTGTTTAAGCTCATGACACTAAACCGTTAACTTAATCACCCGCGTAATAATTACCGGTGTGATTCAGATGAAACCATGGCCCCTAATAAGGCATCAGTTGCAATTATACCTTATCTCTTATCACAAATTATCCGTCCGCAGGGGGTATCAACGTACTAGCCCTCGTCTCGGATAGGGTAGTCAACCCCATAGTACTATTACTTTGTATAAGCGGCTATTTCCCCCTTCGCAAGGGCAAGACAATAGTTAATAGTTCATGAAATTAGGGTCTTTTGCAACTAGGTACTCAACACAATTTCAAGGCAACATTCGGGTCCAACAATCATTCAAGACTTATGTTCATTTTTATTTAAATTAGCATGTATCCCCCTCGCGGGTAAAATCATTTGAAATAAGTAAAGAGCGAGGCTATAGACTCGCCGACGACGTGGATGCCCGGGAAAATCAAACACTTGACCTAAAAGTCAAAGTACGAAAACCAAATCAATACTCCGCGTACATTATTGTACTAAACACACGCATATGCAAACACACTCAACGCTTATGAAAACTCACGCCAAAATCAAACAAGTAGTTGTTACTAGACTTATATCATTTATCAATGTTATTAAAGTTACTATCCATTTTACGGTTTCGCCGATACTTACCGAAAGTACGGACTGTTTTACTATACTTAACCATATTTATAAAATTTGACAAAATTCTCAAAAATACTATAAGACCTGTAGAAAACACATATTTAATCCCAATAAAAGTTTTTACTTCTACGACTCATTACTCAACACTTTTCCAAAAACTACGTTTTTCGGACTGAAATTGCACTTTGACCAAGTCGGACTCGTTTGACCCGTTTAAAATACTCCATTGACCCAAATGACACCTAAGTCCTATAATAGACTCAAATACACAGGTTTGAGACCAAAAATCAACTTTCAAACATTTACCAAACTCTATCTATGGTCCCCGGGATTTGACCCAAAACCAAACACAATTTCGGATTGTGTTGATTCTCATCTCCCGATACACATATTTTCAAAATAACATAACTTTTGACTCGTTTGGAGTTGTAAGCTCTATCTTATACCGAAACAAGCGTCTCGACGACCACTACAACTATAACCTATAATCACAACCTGGACCAAAAATTAAAACCACGAAAATAACCCTAAACAATCTGTTTGAAAACGACTCATTCAAAATCACCCTTCTACTTGTTTTCAATCCATCCAAACATCACCTAGACCTATCCTAACCACTTATAATCATTCCCAATCATCCAAACAGCCCTTAACTCTATGATAATCAAATCCAAATCAAAACCCAAAACCTAAATCATACATGCAATGTGTTTAAACAATTTAAAAACACTAAAAACACTATTTTAAACACAAACCCATCAACAAAATCATCAAACACCATGAACACCCAAAAACCCCCAAAAATTTCGTGGCTTTTGGTGACCAAAACACCCAAAATAATCAGCCCCCAATTAATTTTATGAATGAATAAACATTATCAATACACCAATTAAACATCCCACTAGTTTAATTAGATTAAAACACTTTTTTGAAAAATCTTTAATTCTTGAAAAATTAATGTTAATGCATGTTGAAATTGATTGTTTAAAAGTACTTACAAGAGGTTTTTAAGGATTGGTCTTTGATTTGTTTTCTCAAAAACACAAGAAAATTGATGTGGTGGTGGTGATGGTGTGGTATGGCCGGCGGCCTAGAGAGAAAGAGAGAAGAAGATGGGATTTTTGAAATGATTTTTGAAAGTGTGTTTTCCATTTCCTTCCTTTTGTAAAGTTTGAGGGATCTTTCTTGCAATTTGGTTATTCTTTTGGCCTCATATGTAAAACGACCTCAAATGTTTGCGGGATTGACTAGTAGTCGGTTTAAAAACTTTACGGAAGTCGGGGGTCGTCCCGAACACTCGAAAATACTTTTAAATGACTCAAACGCACACAAAACGAATATTCATATGGTTCCGACTCGACTTAACACGTAATAAAAATAAAATCTCGAAAAACTCAAATATCGATCAATCGATAATAAAATGTAAGTTTTGGGCATCCGTCGGGATCGTAGTCGTCATCGGTTCTTCTTAAATCGTCAAACGTTAAATTACGGCCGTAAACGTTGGTTTCAACTTAAACCGTCAAATATATCCACGATAAAAATTATTATAAATTTCAAAAATATTCATAAAATAGGATTAAATAAATGACGTTGGGCTCGGGATATCACATCCACAAGTGAGCCACAACTTAAGAGAGATGCTCATACTGAACAACTCTTGAGACAATAACTTAGCATCTTACGGCACTTTCACGGGTGTTACATCCTCCCCTCCTTAAGGGAGCGACGTCCCGGCGCTCTCCGGTTCTTGTACTCGCATTTTGTACTACTAGGAAGGTAAAGGTACTTCTTCCTAAAGAGGTCTTCATGTTCTGTTCCGAGCTCCGGTTCACGTTTCGGGTTCTATCACATTTTCACCATGGGTATTACACCTTGCTTCAGTCTCTTACCATCTCGATCCATGATCTCCACTTCAATTTCCCAAATTCTTCCTACGGTTATCAACACGTCTCTTTTCAAAGCTTCTCGCGGTTAGCAAGTGATTCTTAATCTACACCATCTCTTCCGTAGCCTCTCGAATCATTTCAAGTCCATTCAACTGACTTTTTCCTACTTCATTCTATCCAACTGGAGATCCACATTTTCATCAACATAATTCCTCAAAGGCTGCAGCTTCAATGCTACCATGGTAAATGTCGTTGTACAAAAATACTACCAATGGCGAGTGTCGGTCCCAACAACTACCAAAATCAATCACACACGCTCGGAACACGTCTTCCAACGTTCGAATCGTCCTTTCACTTGGTTCGTCGTCTCATAACAACAATTACTCATAAAATAAAATCACACGGGTCACACATAACCCCATCGAAAACGTTCAGAGTATACAAGACGAAGTAATTAATACTAGTCGTACAAAATCACCTTATCGCAATATTACATACATACAACCCTAGTTCGTCAAAAACGAATTCATCGATACGGAAATCATTCGGCGCATACATAACTCTCTCGAAAACGTCACAATCCAACCAAATACAAAATTCATTATGAAACACATACAACCAAATTACGACATGTTTGCAAAATAGCCAAACCATGCCAAGTAAAATAAGTTCAATCAAGTTAACTCATGCTTGCTAATCAGCCAAGCCATGATAAAATAAGAATATTCGACATATTTCTCGGATGAGTCCAGTCAAAAGAAAATTGCAAGTTAAAGAAGGTTTACGAGCTTGCCAGCTATGGACGCATATCCAAAAAGAAATAAAATACATACATATGTCATCGCAGGGTGTTCACACACGGATCCACACACAAAAGATATTACAGGAACACCATCTCACTTCCGTCCAAACGTGGTCAAAATCTCAATAAGCATCGCCGTTCACAGTTAAATATAAAAAGAAATATATTACATGGCACATGTTCTCCATGATCGGACTTCATTGGACAATGTCGTCTCAAGTTCCCACAACTTACGATCACTCGACTAGATCACTCACCACACAAATACATAAAAGCAAAGGTTTACCACAAAGACATCAACTATGGATATTTTATTGTTTAACCATCGATAATCAAGGATGGTTGAGTCAAGCAAAGAGGATTCCTCACTTAAGTAAACGAAAACGACAATGGAATTGTCTTCCAATTACCGATGCACAGCTGGTAAACTTCAACAGTTTATCGCGTGTCGTTTAAACATATCAAAAGAACAAGAAAAGAAAATATATAAGGTACGATACATTCGATGTAGGAGAAGTCTTCGTCATTCCCCTCAGAGTCCCTTGAACTCTGATTTCCTCTACTTTGGCAGTCTTCTATACTCTTCTCAGTGTCGATTCGCGCCCCTTTGGTATTTCATCAACACCCTCGTGATTCCGATAATTTCACACATTACACACAACACATTTCCAAAATTACTCGGTCACAGTGACTTACTAAGTCAACGCCAAACAAAAAGAAAAGATTTCAAGGAACACAAAAAAATTCAAAAATTTTCTTTAAGAATCAAAGAAATTACGACTACTTGCAAAAATGATCCACCATTTTTAAAAAGAAACGTTCTCATCCAAACGTTTATCAAAACACTACAAGTTTCAAGATGACCAATTTGTTTGACACGATAGTGCCCTTCCTAAACTATGCATAATTAGCTAGATCATGCATACTTAAGGATCAAGCAACAACAACCAACAAAATAGGACTCTTCCCGAATTATGCATAGTTAGCTAAGCTGTGCATAATTGAGGATCGAGTGACGACACAAACATTTTTATTACATACCAAATATGACTACGAAAGTTTTCGACCTAATCTTCAAAATAATAAAATCATTTGAAATGGAATTTGAAATGGGAAAATATTGTTACCATCGTTTTAAGAAACACATCAAACATTTTTCATGCACTTTGAAAACATACATTACTTTGCCTATTATGAGAAAAATGAATAAATAATTAAATAATGAAATCGACACCATTTGCATTTGGTTCACCAAAACATTTCACACACTCATACATATTTTCAAAATAGACCACTCACAAAATAACGGTAAGGTGGTTCATAATTAAATATCATTGCAAGCACAACAAGTAACAAAATCAAAAAGCAATGAGATCGAACGAGGTAAACGAGCAATATAATTGCCAACTAAAATTAACTACATCAGAAACGAAAATGCTTCAAATATATGACAAAAGTCTCGGGATAACAACAGCGATCTACGAATACATGGAGTAAAAATTGAATATCACACAAGCGTAAAAAATAAAACAACGCTCATAATTCCCATCTTCTCGAGTTGCACACACATTCCACCAAGGGTATACGGGGAGAGAAGAATAATCACTTGGTTAAATAGAAACAATTTCACCAGGAAGATTGAGTTCTTTCACCTCTACAATTTGGTAAAGCGGCTACGCCTCCTCGCTTTTGTTAAATATAAATAAACAACCACTCTAATGAAGATTTATAGCATCATACAAGTAAATACAGAATTTTAGGTTCCATTAACCGAAAGAAGAAAGTTACGGCGTCCATGAACATGACAAAATACACCGGGTGACATACCCTCATTTTCAAGTACTAGCGAAATAGTAGTTCTAAAATAAATATAACAATAATGGTTTCATATCATGATAAATGTTAAAATGAACAGTCACATGACGACTCAAGTTTAGATACAGACTCACATAATCAAAGAAGTGATGTCGCATGATCGAACCATCGTGAAACATTATGTATACATCTTAAGAAAATAATACAAATATTCGTTTGTTGGGTAATCCATTTGCATTTTCTAGTTATTGTTACCTTATATATTGTGAAACCGAACATTTACACATTTTTAATTTGTGTTACACCATTAAAGAATTTATACCTTTTATTTTCCAATCTTTACAAAGTTTTCATTTCTGAAAAATTTCAATCTTTCGGGAATTATTAACATTAGTAGATGCGGTGACTCGGTTATCATAATCGACAAATCTTTGAAAACCTCCATACTTGTGTCAAAATCCCATTAATGTTCATATCTTAAGTACCAAAAACGTTTATAGTAAGAATTCTCAAAGTTTTACGTTATTACGACATATCTTATTACGTATATACAAATATCCAAAATAACTCAATTTAGTCCAATTAACTCTTAAAAATCAACCTTGACTTTTTAACACACATGTTTTCCTTAAAACTGTTTTGTTAAATCACATTCGCGCGATTCGACTCAAATGATAAAGAGGTTTCACGTAGTATTATCTCGGATACTTACTGATTTTAGTTGAGACTTAAATCTCAATAATAATAATATAATAAACAATCAAAATGCTTATCTCAATAATTTTAAAATATATAAAATTCAACTTTTAATCCTTAGCCCATTATAAAATGATTTTAAAATTAACACATCTCGCCGCGGAATAAAACAAAAGATTTTTCAAACGATTTTAAACAACCATCCTCAAATTACACATATTGATTCTCTATAACGACAATTAAACAAACAAATGATTTCCAATGACGTTCCATCAATGTTTAAAAATTTATTTCAAGCATTATAATTTCTTACTTATAGTGTATATTCCGATTTTGCCCCAGTTTATTTACTACAACGAGTGACGAGTTCCCTTTTATGCCAATACATACGTAAACATAACCTTATGTTTAAAATAAAACCAGTTTTATAAAGCCTCTAGCTCCAAAATACATGACCAATTCTTCTACTCGTGTTTTATATTACAAGATACGTCAAAAGTTTACTATATTGACCCGAAAATTTATTTATACTAAATCCAAAGTTACATATACTCAACAGTCATATCGTAAATTTTATTATAAACTCCTTTTTCAAATTATATTAAATAAATTCTTAACAAATCCATCACTAGCTTCTAGTATCAAATTATTAATATATAAAAACAAGGATTTTACGAGTAGTATAAATTACTTATTATGATATACCAACCAAGGTTGAAGGAAAAATAATTTCATCTTGTCCATTTCTTCTCTACACTTATTTTTACTTGTTACAAAACACATCATAAGTCATTTTATCCAAAAGTTTCATCCGCCAAGTATTAAATATGTAAAACACTTTATGTTTAACTCTTTCAATCAACAAAGTTTAGCGCTTACTTAACTCACACAAATGCCGGACCCCGTCATGTAAAATATTAACTTCAAAATAGTGAAACAACAAAACAAAATGAAATAAATGGAACGAGAATACGTATGTCAACTAAGTGTTGTTATCGGACTCGGATGAGTCTCGAAATCGTACTCCACAAAATTAACACAAAAACCAACCAAATTCCAAGTTATCACGATTGATCACAGCACCAGTCTATTTTAAAACACATCTTAAAATTCAAGTAGAATAGTAAACAACGATTAAATGGCAACACGCCTCAACCACGTTTTATAACATACACATGTGATTCGTCGCTACGATGTACGCATCGTTGATTATACTTCGTCTATATTATAGTTACGCCAATTAACATATCAAACCCATAAGGAATAAAGGAAATAAGGTAATACATAAGTAAATTACGTTTCAAAAGAAAATGTCCAAAATGACACATCACGGTGCGATAACGACAATCAAGATCAATCTAGTCAATATACAATATGTTACGAAGCGTTATTTACGTATATATAGTATCAAACGAGGTTCATATTCGGTTATCCGAACAATAAATTAATTATCAAGATTGATAATTAGCGGTAGGGCCGAATTCTCAACAAAACCGCATTTTAACATGTACGATAATCACTCAAGGACCATTGCTTCGCGTGCAATGCCTTTAAATACCATAGTATATACATACTTATACATACAATCATTCCTACATACACGTAGGATTACAATGCGGTGTTGCCATGTAATGCGATGTAGCCCTTTATGCCAATTACATGCAACATATACGATAATCTTTACAGGAATTTGCAAATTACGATGATAAGTACTCAACGTACAAAACAATATATCTCAATATATATCATAGTATTTACTTACTAAATACTCGGGAATTCATATCAATTTGAGGGATACATCTAAAATATAAAGCGATGCTAAAGAAATCTTACCGGAGCCATGCAGGATAGTTGTGTGCTTGGACAATTTCTTACGACACCAAAAGTTATAGTTTAGGATTTTTCAAAATGACCTAGTTCTCTATAACTCATGACTCTGATTACCAATCTGTAACACCCCCACAAATGCTATGCGCAGCGGAACTACAACATTTGGGTGCTACGTAGTTATCATCACACATAAGATATATTAAACGACTCAAAGAGACGTAAAAGTTTAAACATAAATTAAAGATTGATTAAAACATCAAAGTCTACAGTTTTCCAAATCCCAAGATAATACAAAACAGAGTTTGCGTTTAGGTCCCCACTGAATCTCAACTCAAAAGTACATTTTCATTCTCATGACATAATATAAAAGAGTTTTAAGTGCAAAAAGGGAGGAAAACAAGTAGACCGCCAAGCCACAACAACTTCCATCCTCGCATGCTCCACTGCTATCAATCTTGGTTACCTGAAACACATGCTTAAAATCGTCAACACAAAGGTTGAGCGAATCTATAGGTTTATCAAAACATCAGTTGAACATAAGTGTTAAAAACCAATCATGATCATTCAATAGCATTGTGGCCATACAATCTATTATTCAAGGATATGACAATTGTGTTTAAGCTCATGACACTAAACCGTTAACTTAATCACCCGCGTAATAATTACCGGCGTGATTCAGATGAAACCATGGCCCCTAATAAGGCATCAGTTGCAATTATACCGTATCTTTTATCACAAATTATCCGTCCGCAGGGGGTATCAACGTACTAGCCCTCGTCTCGGATAGGGTAGTCAACCCCATAGTACTATCACTTTGTATAAGCGGCTATTTCCCCCTTCGCAAGGGCAAGACAATAGTTAATAGTTCATGAAATTAGGGTCTTTTGCAACTAGGTACTCAACACAATTTCAAGGCAACATTCGGGTCCAACAATCATTCAAGACTTATGTTCATTTTCATTTAAATTAGCATGTATCCCCCTCGCGGGTAAAATCATTTGAAATAAGTAAAGAGCGAGGCTATAGACTCACCTTGCGTAGTAGTAGTAGTTCTAGCGAAGACGTAACGAGAAATGTCACCGACGACGTGGATGCCCGGGAAAATCAAACACTTGACCTAAAAGTCAAAGTACGAAAACCAAATCAATACTCCGCGTACATTATTGTACTAAACACACGCATATGCAAACACACTAAACGCTTATGAAAACTCACGCCAAAATCAAACAAGTAGTTGTTACTAGACTTATATCATTTATCAATGTTATTAAAGTTACTATCCATTTTACGGTTTCGTCGATACTTACCGAACGTACGGACTGTTTTACTATACTTAACCATTTTTATAAAATTTGACAAAATTCTCAAAAATACTATAAGACCTGTAGAAAACACATATTTAATCCCAATAAAAGTTTTTACTTCTACGACTCATTACTCAACACTTTTCCAAAAACTACGTTTTTCGGACTGAAATTGCACTTTGACCAAGTCGGACTCGTTTGACCCGTTTAAAATACTCCATTGACCCAAATGACACCTAAGTCCTATAATAGACTCAAATACACAGGTTTGAGACCAAAAATCAACTTTCAAACATTTACCAAACTCTATCTATGGTCCCCGGGATTTGACCCAAAACCAAACACAATTTCGGATTGTGTTGATTCTCATCTCCTGGTACACATATTTTCAAAATAACATAACTTTTGACTCGTTTGGAGTTGTAAGCTCTATCTTATACCGAAACGAGGGTCTCGACGACCACTACAACTATAACCTATAATCACAACCTGGACCAAAAATTAAAACCACGAAAATAACCCTAAACAATCTGTTTGAAAACGACTCATTCAAAATCACCCTTCTACTTGTTTTCAATCCATCCAAATATCACCTAGACCTATCCTAACCACTTATAATCATTCCCAATCATCCAAACAGCCCTTAACTCTATGATAATCAAATCCAAATCAAAACCCAAAACCTAAATCATACATGCAATGTGTTTAAACAATTTAAAAACACTAAAAACACTATTTTAAACACAAACCCATCAACAAAATCATCAAACACCATGAACACCCAAAAACCCCCAAAAATTTCGTGGCTTTTGGTGACCAAAACACCCAAAATAATCAGCCCCCAATTCATTTTATGAATGAATAAACATTATCAATACACCAATTAAACATCCCACTCGTTTAATTAGATTAAAACACTTTTTTGAAAAATCTTTAATTCTTGAAAAATTAATGTTAATGCATGTTGAAATTGATTGTTTAAAAGTACTTACAAGAGGTTTTTAAGGATTGGTCTTTGATTTGTTTTCTCAAAAACACAAGAAAATTGATGTGGTGGTGGTGATGGTGTGGTATGGCCGGCGGCCTAGAGAGAAAGAGAGAAGAAGATGGGATTTTTGAAATGATTTTTGAAAGTGTGTTTTCCATTTCCTTCCTTTTGTAAAGTTTGAGGGATCTTTCTTGCAATTTGGTTATTCTTTTGGCCTCATATGTAAAACGACCTCAAATGTTTGCAGGATTGACTAGTAGTCGGTTTAAAAACTTTACAGAAGTCGGGGGTCGTCCCGAACACTCGAAAATACTTTTAAATGACTCAAACGCACACAAAACGAATATTCATATGGTTCCGACTCGACTTAACATGTAATAAAAATAAAATCTCGAAAAACTCAAATATTTATCAATCGATAATAAAATGTAAGTTTTGGGCATCCGTCGGGATCGTAGTCGTCATCGGTTCTTCTTAAATCGTCAAACGTTAAATTACGGCCGTAAACGTTGGTTTCAACTTAAACCGTCAAATATATCCACGATAAAAATTCTTAGAAATTTCAAAAATATTCGTAAAATAGGATTAAATAAATGACGTTGGGCTCGGGATATCACATCCACAAGTGAGCCACAACTTAAGAGAGATGCTCATACTGAACAACTCTTGAGACAATAACTTAGCATCTTACGGCACTTTCACGGGTGTTACAACATGGTACCAACATCATAATAGATATCTCTCTCTCTCTTGTTTATAGGCCGAAACACACACAACCCACACAACACAAAACATTTTCTCAATCTCACTCCATCTCTCGTAACTCACGGCTAAAACACCATCACCACCATTTTTAAACCTCCAAAAGTTACTACTACTCCTATACTATGTCTTCTACAACCTAAAGGTTAATCCTAAGCTCAACCTACAAGAAACCTTGATCATTGAAGCAAGAACAAGAACCCTAGGAGACTTCTTGAAGCCCACGGCATACTTATGTTTTCCTAGACCTCCATTGTTGAAAGCTTGTCACTTGTCTCTACTCATCTTCATATCATTCCTAAACCTAACTAAACAAGTAAGTCCAAGTTAAAACCTATCTTTTCTAATACATTACATTCATATATATTGATGTGTACATGTTTATCTTGGTAAAGTTAACATTTAAACAAGTATGGAAACCCTAAAAATCTTAGTAAAACCCACGGCTCATTTTTATAAATGACAAAACTTGATGTAAAAACTTGTCAACTTGGAAGAACACATCAACATGATCTTGTTTAACTTGTAAAATCATGAAAACCTAACCATGCAAATAAAATGGGACGTGAGCTTTAAGCTCATATGATGATTTTGAGTGACCTTGTAATATTTAGATATAACTAGAAATAATAGCTTCATGTTATTAGGTGCCTTAAAATATTAAGATTCACTACTAGGCCTTATAAGATTAGTTTAAGCTCACTATAATACCTTGCTTAGATAAATAATCATTTTTATTAAATAAATGTTTTATAAGACTCTTAGTGTCAAAATATGATTTTATAAAGTTACATGTTAAAAATATAGATCTATGATTATTTGATTTAAATGATAGATCTAAGAAGTTTTGGACTAAAATAGTATATATATAAACTTTCGGGTTAAAAATGGCATAAATAATACTTTTGGACTAAAGTGTAATTCTAGTAAGTAAAAGGGAGCTAAATGAATAAGTGTAGAACTTGGTATTTCAAAAACATAAACTTTAATCCACTTTTAAAAATATGCCGAGAGTCCAAGGGTGTGTTTTAAACATATCCGAAACTTTGTAAAGTTTAAAAGGACTAAAAAAAGATTACTAAATATTAGGGTAAGTTGTGTAAATTTTGGAAAGCCTAAGGACCACTTTGGACACAAGCCGTGACATAATATTAACCTTAGGGACTAAAAGTGTCAAGTTACTAAACTTAATAAAACACTAAGCAACCCTAGGGACTAAACCTGCCTAAAGCCGAAACCTAAACAAGCCCTAGGGGGCATAAATGTAACTTATAATAAACCCTAATATTAACCGAAACTATAGGGACCAAAACTGCCATTAAGTGAAACTATTATAAGCCCTAGAATATGCCGCATACTATAAGGACCAAAATTGACACTTTATGAAACTTTAAGAAACCCTAGTTACACGTGTAACTAGGAGGGACCAAAACTGTAAATACTTGAAAGATTTAGAAACCCTAGGGGTATAAAAGTAATTTAATCGCGAGTATCCGTTTATTTAAAAGGACTAAAACTTATTTTTATACAATTATTACGAACCTTAAAACCTTATATATTTTAAGTCAGTATTTAAACGTAAAACTTAAATAAATGTAACAATTGTATTTTTCAAACCTATAGTTTAATAAATGTGAATCTTACGTAAGCATGGATTTTAAATAAATGTTATACCTTTATAAACCTTATTTATATATTAAATATAAATTGTAAATGGTTAACTTATAAAATAAATATATTAATTATAATTATTTTCCTATCGCTTTAAATGTATATAAAACCATCCTATATGAATACTTAAAGTGTTTTATAACAACATAAGTGCAAAATATTAATTAAGCGAATTAATTAATTAAACCTTATTATTTATTTTACACCTAAAATAAATACTATTAGAGCTTGTACTACGACGAACAAATTACAAGTATTGTGATCATATACTTAAACCCGTTTAAACATGTACAGATTTATTCTGGAACTTTATGCATTAGGTTATGCAATTACTGAGACCTTATAATTATTTAGGTCGTTGACTGTATCGTGAGCATCCTTATCAGATTTATCTTCTGACTTATTGCTGTACTACTGAGGTGAGTTCATGGCCCCACTTTATATATTGACAAACTTTTAAACCTTTTAATGGGGAAGAAAACATGCAACATATTTGATTTCTTGGACATAGATTGAACTGTGAAACCTTTGATTACCATGCCTATTGTAGATGAACAGCATGACCCGTGCATCCGAAACTGTTAGAATTATTGAATTACCTGAATGTTATAAATAGATCTATTTGGGATTGACCGTCCCTATCTGGGTGAGTCATGCTCACTGTGCCTCGGCCGGGACAACAGATGTTTCACATGTCAGCACTTATTTTGTTCTGGGTGCCTTATATGGCGAAGGGTCCTTATCTGTTAAGGACTTAACTGTCAAGTTTCAGTTTCAGGCAATATGGAAATGTAATCACTTTTAAGTATTATTGCTTTGTGCATTACTACTTCTGGGAATATCTACTGTCCAAACTTAACTTAATTAAACCTGTGAATTCACCAACTTTATGTTGACTTTCTAAGCATGTTTTCTCAGGTAACTGAAGCAGGTAATGGTGTGCGTGAAGTCAAGCATCATGATAGATTGCATTTATAGAGCTCATCTGAGTTTTATAAATTGGGAATAAATTCAAACTTTCAGACAATGTTAAAGACTACTGTAATACTATTTGCACTTTCAATCATGTAATAAATGTAAGGATAATCTTTTATCTGTTGCTCTATGTTCTGTCTGCTGTTGATCCACCTACGTGACACCCAAATATTAATTTCCGCTGCGTTGACTCAATTTGGGGGCGTCACAGAAATGGTATCAGAGCGACAGTTATAGAGAATCAGAACCAAGTTTAAAATAAATATAAAAATAAAATTTTTATATAATCTGAACTATAACTGCTTTAAAAATCTTTTGGGATTTTCGGGACTAGAATAGTTAAGCATATAGATCGTAGAGCATACATCGATTGTGTGGTTGCCTGTGCATTGATTATTAACATCCGGTTAATTAATCTTATAAGTATTAACGTAACTTTTAGCATGGCGAGTGTTAAATGGCAATATTATATAATTTTAAATTATATTTCTCAAAAATTTTAACTTGAGTAAGTTTATACTTATATCAATTAAAACTATATTACTTTCAGATTTATCATGACTTCGCCTACTGATACACCTGCTGCCGTATCTCCGACGACCGTCTTGTGTGGATGGTTATCTGCTAGTGACTCCGGCGATAGTCACGCATCTGTCGACGCTGCATCCATTGAGGCGCTTATTTCTTCACCACCTGTTTCCCCCGCTGGGGAAGAGGTCCAGCCTCCTACTGTTACACCATCTGTACCCCTTGTGACTGCACTACGAGAGCATGCACCCGAGTCTCTGCCACCTCGTAAGAGGAGGTACGAGGCACCTCTCGATTCCACCTTTGAGATCGGTGAGGGCTCCCGGGCCAGACATGCTGATCCTGTCCAGGCCCAGATCACGGCACTTGCCGCACGCCAGGCCCAGGACGTAGCAGACATTCTTGCTCTGCTAGCGGCCGGACAGACTGAGCGCACTGTTCTACAGCAGCGCCAGGACCTTTTATCATGGACCGTGAGCTCAGAGGCACACGCTGCCCAAGGAGTGTGGTCGACTACTTATCATTCTCTCCAGTGGTTGCTGGATGAGAACGAGTTCCTTCGAGAGCAGATCTACCTACTGTAGAGTCAGCAGACAGAGACTCATACCGCCCTTATGACCATGGAGCAGACTCTTGCCATATTCTTCGACCTACAGGATGTCCGCCATCAGGGGTTGACGTCAGAGACCGCTCATCTCCGGGGAGTTCAGCAGACTCTCAGAGACCAGTTCCGTGAGGCACTCCGACTGCTCAGAGAGACCAGGACTGCTATGACCGCGATGCAGGATGCCATGCAGGCACCGGCTGTCTCATCTCCGCCTGTGGCGCCAGCCGTATCCGAGGAGTCAGTTAGGCATCAGTAGATTAGATGTGCTAGATCTTTTTTACATCATGATAAGCTATTAGGGTTGCACCCCGGCTATCATGATATAGGGTCTCTTGTATTTGTACTTTTCTTTAGTCAGTTGTGTTCCTGTACTGTACCATTTAGATTAGGGATTCATAGATGATGTACTTAGATTTCATGTACCACCATCCCAGACAGGCGGGCTGTGCTCTGTCTTGGATTAGGTTGTGCATTTTGTATTGTATTCCTATTCTAGACTTATGGCATGTACTCATTAACTTTTGTTATATCCGTACTGTATTATATTGTGAACTTTAAACAGGTTATCCAATTTGTTGCAAAGTATATGCATGAAATTCCTTTTCGTGTAATTATATAAAACTGTGCTAACACCTTGAACTAATGATTTCATTTTTTGTATAATTATAGAAAAATGGTAAACACTAGAACGAACCCCGTCAATGCCGAGACTGCCCAAAACGTCACTGCTGCCCAATTAAGGGAAATGATTGACCAAGGCATCGCATCTTCGATGGCTGCCAACAGGAACGTAGATGACAGTCAAAATTCCAACAACCGCCGGAATAATCAGACCACCAGGGGTTGCTCTTACCCCGACTTCTTGAAATGTAAACCTTCCTATTACAAGGGTAAAGAAAGAGTGGTGGAACTGATGCAGTGGTTTGAGAGGATGGAAACGGTATTTCGCATCAGTGACTGTGCAGAAGAGAACAAAGTGAAGTTTTCTGCCTGCACCCTACTTGAGAGTGCTCTTACTTGGTGGAACTCTGTTGTTGCTACTCTTGGACACGATGCTGCCTATACTCTCAACTGGACTGAGATGAAGGAGAGGATGACTGAGAAATATTGCCCAAGGGGAGAAATGAAGAAGCTAGAGATCGAGTTATGGGATCTTAGATGCAAGAACAATGACATCACTGCGTACAACCAAAGGTTCCAAGAGTTGACCCTAATGTGCGTCAGGATGTTTGTAGAGGAGGATGAAAAGATTGAGAAGTACGTGGGTGGACTCCCAGACGCCATTCACGACAGCGTGCTCGCTTCTCGACCTACCACCGTCGAGAGTGCCATTGAGTTCGCTACTGAGTTGATAAACAAAAGAGTCCGTACCCTATCTGAGAGGCTGACTGACAACAAGCGAAAGGCAGACGAGCACTTCCGCTATCAGCACCAACAGCATCCTAAGAAGCAGAATGCTGGGCAAGTTTACAGTGCTACTACTATAGGAACTAACTCGTACGTGGGCACCAAACCTTTGTGCTCAAAGTGCAACTATCATCATACTTTTGATAGCCCTTGCCAGACCTGCTACAGATGTGGACAAGTAGGTCACTTTGCTAAAACCTGTCAAGTTAATGCTGTCACCCAGGCCCGACCCACTCAAAACAGTGGAAGCTACAACAACAGGGGTTGATACAATGCCCGTGGGAACGGGAATGGACAGCAGGGGAACCGTAATGCTACTGGAGGAAACAACAATGGACCCAAGAAGGGAGTTGTGTGCTACGAGTGTGGAGCACCAGGGCACACGAGACCAGGTTGCCCTAAGCGGGCAAGCCAAAACAAGAACAGTGGAGGAGCTTCATATAGAGTGTACGTGGTCGGCAATGCAAAAGCCAACCCCGATTCAAATGTCGTAACTGGTACGCTTCTATTGAACAATCGTTATGCATCTGTCTTATTTGATACTGGAGCAGACCGAAGTTTTATATCCACTGAATTTAGTCAAGTACTAGAAGTTGTCCCTACAAGCTTAGATCACCGTTACTCTGTAGAATTAACTGACGGTAAAATTGTAGATGCTGACACTATCATTAGAGGTTGCACCTTAAATCTTTCCAAACACCCGTTCAACATTGACCTTATCCCCGTAAACCTTGGTAGTTTCGATATTATTATCAACATGGACTGGTTAGCGAGATACCGCGCAGTCATTGTTTGTGACGAGAAGCTAGTCCGTATTCCGTGGGAAAACGAAACTCTAATCATTCGAGGTGACGGTAACACCGACCTCGCTAACACTAGACTTAGTGTTGTCTCTTGTACCAAAGCTCAGAAATATTTGTTGAGAGGATGTCCTATCTTCTTGGCCCATATTTCTCGAACAGATGAAGAAGAAAAACCCGAGAAGAAGCAAATCAAGGACGTACCCATTGTCTGAGATTTTCCAGAAGTCTTTCCTGATGAGTTGCCAGGCTTACCACCGACTCGACAAGTGGAATTTCAAATTGATTTGATTCCCGGAGCAGCACCTGTAGCTAAAGCTCCATACCGGTTGGCACCATCAGAAATGAAGGAATTAGCTGAACAACTTCAAGAACTGTCTGACAAAGGATTCATACGACCCAGTTCCTCACCATGGGGAGCTCCTGTGTTATTTGTCAAAAAGAAAGATGGTTCTTTTCGAATGTGCATCGATTACAGAGAGCTGAATAAGTTAACTGTGAAGAATCGTTATCCGCTTCCTCGTATTGACGACCTATTTGACCAACTGCAAGGGTCAAGTGTGTACTCCAAGATTGACTTGAGATCTGGATACCACAAGCTACGAGTCAGGGAGGAAGATATTCCAAAGACATCTTTTAGAACCCGTTACGGCCATTACGAATTCCAGGTTATGCCATTTGGGTTGACCAATGCACCAGCTATTTTCATGGACCTTATGAACCGTGTGTGCAGACCCTACCTGGATAAATTCGTGATAGTCTTCATCGACGACATACTCATTTATTCCAAGAACGAACAAGAACATGGGGAACATCTTGCACAAGTACTAAAGGTACTCAAGGAGGAGCAGCTCTATGCCAAATTCTCTAAATGTGAATTTTGGATTCCTAGAGTGCAATTCCTTGGTCATGTCATCGATTGTGACGGTATTCATGTGGATCCATCAAAGGTCGAATCTGTCAAGGATTGGGTATCTCCTAAATCACCAACGGAGATCCACCAATTTTTAGGCCTTGCCGGATACTATCGTAGATTCATTGAAGATTTTTCCAAGATAGCCAAACCGATGACCAAGCTCACACGGAAGGGAATAAAGTTCGAGTGGGGAGAGAAGGAAGAATCAGCTTTCCAACTGATCAAGCAGAAGTTATGCAGTGCACCTATACTGGCCTTGCCTGAAGGCAACGATGATTTCGTTGTATACTGTGATGCCTCGCACAAAGGCTTAGGAGCCGTATTGATGCAGAGGATGAAAGTGATTGCCTACGCTTCAAGGCAATTGAAGAAACATGAGAAGAATTACACCACTCACGATCTAGAACTTGGATCCGTAGTTTTTGCTCTCAAAATCTGGAGGCATTACCTATACGGAACAAAGTGCACAGTGCATACTGACCACAAGAGTTTGCAACACATATTGGATCAGAAGGAGTTGAACATGAGACAACGCCGTTGGATTGAGTTACTGAGTGACTACGATTGCGAGATCAAATACCACCCGGGAAAAGCAAACGTGGTTGCTGATGCTTTAAGTCGTAAAGAAACGGACCCTCCTATGAGAGTTCGGGCATTGGTGATGACAATCAGTTTGGATCTACCCAAACAAATTTTAGAAGCTCAGACTCAAGCCCAATTGCCTGAAAACCTCGTGAAGGAAGATGTCGGGGGAATGCTCAGAACTGATCTTAGCAAAGAAAAGTTAGAGCCTAGAGCAGACGAAACCCTATGCCTTCACGAACGATGTTGGTTACCTTGTTATGGAGATTTGAGGGACTTGATCATGCACGAATCTCATAAGTCTAAATATTCTATACATCCTGGATCTGAAAAGATGTATCAGGATATGAAGAAGTTATATTGGTGGCCGAATATGAAAGCCAACATTGCCACCTACGTTCAGAAATGTTTGACCTGTGCTCGTGTCAAAGCTGAACACCAGAGACCATCGGGTTTACTTGTACAACCCAAGATACCAGAATGGAAATGGGAAAACATCACTATGGACTTCGTTACCAAACTCCCAAAGTCATTTCACGGTTACGATACCATATGGGTAATCGTCGATCGACTCACCAAGTCCGCTCATTTCCTGCCGATTAGGGAGAATGATCCCCTTGCCAAACTAGCAAAGACGTACCTAAAGGAGATTGTGACCAAACATGGAATACCATTGTCGATAATCTGTGATCGAGATGGTAGGTTCACGTCAAACTTTTGGAAGGCTTTTCAACGAGCCTTAGGTACCAATTTGGATATGAGCACTGCTTATCATCCACAGACTGATGGTCAAAGTGAAAGAACCATCCAGACTCTATAGGACATGCTACGAGCATGTGTGATTGATTTTGGAAATGGATGGGTTGACCATATTCCTTTAGTGGAATTCTCCTACAACAACAGTTATCATGCTAGCATTAAGGCTGCCCCTTTTGAAGCACTGTACGGTCGCAAATGCCGTTCGCCTGTGTGCTGGGCAGAAGTAGGTGAATTTCAGCTCACTGGACCTGAGTTAATCCAGGAGACTACTAACAAGATCGTCCTCATCAGACAAAGAATTCAAGCTGCTCGCGATCGACAAAAGAGCTACGCGGACCTGAAACGCAAACCTATGTAATTTGAAGTAGGTGACTGTGTTATGCTCAAGGTATCACCTTGGAAGGGTGTTGTACGTTTTGGCAAACGTGGGAAACTGAATCCACGTTATGTTGGCCCTTTCAAAGTAATAGCCAGGATCGGGGAAGTAGCGTATCGTTTAGAGTTGCCCCAGCAACTGAGTCGGGTGCACTCTACCTTTCATGTTTCTAACCTAAAGAAGTGTTATGCTGAAGAACCATTGGCTATGCCATTGGAAGGAGTTCAATTTGACGACAAACTCCAGTTTATAGAAGAACCAGTAGAAATCATGGAGAGGATAGTTAAGAAGTTGAAACGCAGTCACATCCCGTTGGTCAAAGTACGTTGGAACTATAGGAGAGGCCCTGAGTTCACTTGGGAACGAGAAGACTCGTTCAAGACCAAGTATCCACACTTGTTCACCTAACCAATGGCTTCATCTTAAGCTTTGAGGACAAAGCTAAAATAACGGGATGGTGTTGTAAAACCTCTGTTTTTACCCTCATTGACTTTGTCAACTGTAGTACTATTTATATTTGGAATTTACATAATTTCACCTTTATATGAATTATTAATTATCATATACCTATTGTCATTACCTTTCATATTTATTTTATATATATATGAACCTTTAGTCATTATTGACTACCTTGGCAATTTACTGGCCACTTGATTGAATAACACATGAACCTTTAGTCATTTGTTGACTACCTTGGCAATTGACTGGCCCCTTGATTGAATAATAAAATTCATCACCTCAGTACATATTTGAGATAAAACTGTAACCTTACTTAATTTATTTTATTAAGTACTTGAATTATTTTTTTTTATATGTACATATTTACATATAATACTTAAAAGGATTAAATGCCTAAACACTTTAAAAACAATGTATATTATTTTACATTGTCACCTATTTACTTTAATAAAGTAAATTAACTTTAGTAATGTATTTAAATAATACACTTTCACTAAGTTATCTAAAAGCTTCAACAAAAATACCTACAACACAACAAGTACCTATAATAATATACAATGACAATTATTATCATACAACACTTGGCAAAATTTACCCAAAACCCTTCCTATGCCTACAATGAAACGTGTGTATGTATGCATGCATGCACTACCATCATTTGATTTAACTAGTTACAAGTAACCTAGTGTAATCATACACACTCCACTAATACCCTATGCTAATGCATGCATAACCCTACCCTGCTTACTCCTTAACCATGCTTACTTACACACTTACATGCATAATCATACCTTTTTCTACCAACCCCATACCTTTACCTTACAAGTTTACTTACACACTCAATGAAGACACTTGTCCCCTATTTTGACTTTGGAAACACACGGCCACATACCAAATTTGGGAAGGTGTATGTTTTGCTAAATGGACACATGTTTAAACTAACCAACCAAATATCTTACTCAAGATATGATGTATCTTGGTAGAGATACTAAGGACATGGTACCAAGATCATAATAGATCTCTCTCTTTCTTGTTTATAGGCCGAAACACACACAACCCACACAACACAAAACATTTTCTCAATCTCACTCCATCTCTCTCAACTCACGGCTAAAACACCATCACCACCATTTTTAAACCTCCAAAAGTTACTACTACTCCTATACTATGTATTCTACAACCTAAAGGTTAATCCTAAGCTCAACCTACAAGAAACCTTGATCATTGAAGCAAGAACAAGAACCCTAGGAGACTCCTTGAATCCCATGGCATACTTATGTTTTCCTAGACCTCCGTTGTTGAAAGCTTGTCACTTGTCTCTACTCATCTTCATATCATTCCTAAACCTAACTAAACAAGTAAGTCCAAGTTAAAACCTATCTTTTCTAATACATTACATTCATATATATTGATGTGTACATGTTTATCTTGGTAAAGTTAACATTTAAACAAGTATGGAAACCCTAAAAATCTAAGTAAAACCCACGGCTCATTTTTATAAATGACAAAACTTGATGTAAAAACTTGTCAACTTGGAAGAACACATCAACATGATCTTGTTTAACTTGTAAAATCATGAAAACCTAACCATGCAAATAAAATGGGACGTGAGCTTTAAGCTCATATGATGATTTTGAGTGACCTTGTAATATTTAGATATAACTAGAAATAATAGCTTCATGTTATTAGGTGCCTTAAAATATTAAGATTCACTACTAGGCCTTATAAGATTAGTTTAAGCTCACTATAATACCTTGCTTAGATAAATAATCATTTTTATTAAATAAATGTTATATAAGACTCTTAGTGTCAAAATATGATTTTATAAAGTTACATGTTAAAAATATAGATCTATGATTATTTGATTTAAATGATAGATCTAAGAAGTTTTGGACTAAAATAGTATATATATAAACTTTCGGGTTAAAAATGGCATAAATAATACTTTTGGACTAAAGTGTAATTCTAGTAAGTAAAAGGGAGCTAAATGAATAAGTGTAGAACTTGGTATTTCAAAAACATAAACTTTAATCCACTTTTAAAAATATGCCGAGAGTCCAAGGGTGTGTTTTAAACATATCCGAAACTTTGTAAAGTTTAAAAGGACTAAAAAGAGATTACTAAAATATTAGGGTAAGTTGTGTAAATTTTGGAAAGCCTAAGGACCACTTTGGACACAAGCCGTGACATAATATTAACCTTAGGGACTAAAAGTGTCAAGTTACTAAACTTAATAAAACACTAAGCAACCCTAGGGACTAAACCTGCCTAAAGCTGAAACCTAAACAAGCCCTAGGGGGCATAAATGTAACTTATAATAAACCCTAATATTAACTGAAACTATAGGGACCAAAACTGCCATTAAGTGAAACTATTATAAGCCCTAGAATATGCCGCATACTATAAGGACCAAAATTGACACTTTATGAAACTTTAAGAAACCCTAGTTACACGTGTAACTCGGAGGGACCAAAACTGTAAATACTTGAAAGATTTAGAAACCCTAGGGGTATAAAAGTAATTTAATCGCGAGTATCCGTTTATTTAAAAGGACTAAAACATATTTTTATACAATTATTATGAACCTTAAAACCTTATATATTTTAAGTCAGTATTTAAACGTAAAACTTAAATAAATGTAACAATTGTATTTTTCAAACCTATAATTTAATAAATGTGAATCTTACGTAAGCATGGATTTTAAATAAATGTTATACCTTTATAAACCTTATTTATATATTAAATATAAATTGTAAATGGTTAACTTATAAAATAAATATATTAATTATATTTATTTTCCTATCGCTTTAAATGTATATAAAACCATCCTATATGGAATACTTAAAGTGTTTTATAACAACGTAAGTGCAAAATATTAATTAAGCGAATTAATTAATTAAACCTTATTATTTATTTTACAACTAAAATAAATACTATTAGAGCTTGTACTACGACGAACAAATTACAAGTATTGTGATCATATACTTAAACCCGTTTAAACATGTACAGATTTATTCTGGAACTTTATGCATTAGGTTATGCAATTACTGAGACCTTATAATTATTTAGGTCGTTGACTGTATCGTGAGCATCCTTATCAGATTTATCTTCTGACTTATTGCTGTACTACTTAGGTGAGTTCATGGCCCCACTTTATATATTGACAAACTTTTAAACCTTTTAATGGGGAAGAAAACATGCAACATATTTGATTTTTTGGACATAGATTGAACTGTGAAACCTTTGATTACCATGCCTATTGTAGATGAACAGCATGACCCGTGCATCCGAAACTGTTAGAATTATTGAATTACCTGAATGTTATAAATAGATCTATTTGGGATTGACCGTCCCCATCTGGGTGAGTCATGCTCACTGTGCCTCGGCCGGGACAACAGATGTTTCACATGTCAGCACTTATTTTGTTCTGGGTGCCTTATATGGCGAAGGGTCCTTATCTATTAAGGACTTAACTGTCAAGTTTCAGTTTCGGGCAATATGGAAATGTAATCACTTTTAAGTATTATTGCTTTGTGCATTACTACTTCTGGGAATATCTACTGTCCAAACTTAACTTAATTAAACCTGTGAATTCACCAACTTTATGTTGACTTTCTAAGCATGTTTTCTCAGGTAACTGAAGCAGGTAATGGTGTGCGTGAAGTCAAGCATCATGATAGATTGCATTTATAGAGCTCATCTGGAGTTTTATAAATTGGGAATAAATTCAAACTTTCAGACAATGTTAAAGACTACTGTAATACTATTTGCACTTTCAATCATGTAATAAATGTAAGGATAATCTTTTATCTGTTGCTCTATGTTCTGTCTGCTGTTGATCCACCTACGTGACACCCAAATATTATTTTCCGCTGCGTTGACTCAATTTGGGGGCGTCACACAAAACGAATTAAATCGAATTTTGTTTCAAACCACTAATGTTTTGTCTGATCCGTTACACAAAACCACTTTAAAGAAAGTCTTTCGACTAAACAATTAAATAATGTCTCATATGACATAATCTTTCTAACAAAACCACATATGTTATCAATCTTCATCACGGAGATCTTAATAGATCAATTTCATATGATCAATTTCTACAACGAAACTCAACAAGGTTTCAGTAGATCCATTCTTTTAAAGAAACTCAACAAGGTTTTAATAGATATGCCTTTAAACTCAACAATGTTTTTATAGGTATATCTATAAACTCAACAAGGTTTCTATAGGTATATTTATAAACTCAACAAGTTTTCAAGAATATATATGGTTTATAATTAGACTCGGCCCAATTTACAATGAATTACACAAGTCAAACAAACTCTTCCACTAATCTAATAAAAATAGTGTATGTAATCTGATATTTATTGATAACTCATACCATTGTCAACATCTTGTTTCAAAGAAATTCTTCTTGATTTCATTGAACACGTTTCAAAAGTCTAATAAAATAAGATCTTGCACTTTATGAGATCAATGAATACGTTCTAATAATCTCATAAAATAGCAACTTATCTTTTATGAGATTTGTGTCAAAGAAATTCCACTTGGTTTCAATGAATCTAAATTCACCATGATTCCAATCATGCTGTAACTGGCGCACCAATTACATTTACAAGATTCACTAGGGTCACAATTGTGTTACCACAAGTAAATTTGTCAATATTCTGACGGAATACAGTTAAGAACTATTAAAACAATTTGGTATCTAATAAACTCAACATGGTTTATATAAACTTGTACCACATCTGATTCAAAGAAACTCAATTGTGGCTTCAGTAAATCTATGTTAAAACTATAACATATGTAATAAACAAATTAAACGATCAGTTTGAACGCAAACTCATCATGGTTTCAAAACAAACTGATACGATAAACTGTTTTAAAAAAAATCGTTTATAGATCTATAACACCAGATCTGTTAATTAAAATTCTGTTTACTTAAAAACTGATTTCCTAAAGAAACACAATCTTGGTTTCGAGAGAATACAGTTTGTATAAAAATAAGTTAATTAAATTACTATGATTTTAGCAAAAAAGTGTTTAATTATGTTATACAGAATCTGTTTTAAGACTGTAGGGAAACAATAACACTTTTATTTATAAACCAAATAAATAAAATTAATTAAATTAACATAAAATAAATAACAGAATATAAATAACAGAAAAATAAATACAGACATAGTTATAAAAGATAATTAAATAAAACAATAAAATAATAAAAAGACTTACTAAATCACCAGCAAGTCGAGGCGCGCGTAAGACACGCTTAGAACTAAAGAGCCGAGGCACGTGTTTGACACGCTTCTCTTAAAACAGATTCGTCGTCTGTTTCCCAGGGTACAACAGCCGAAACAGTAAGTTGTACTGTCGGACTTAACAAAACTGCCCGGAATTTCACCTTTACAGATGCGTACTCCATATGTTGGAAATCAATAATAATACTTATTGATTTGATGTGTGAAAAAGCTATGGAATTAAGCATCTATTTATACACATAGACTCCCTTCCAGTTTACTCATCCCACCGATGTGGGACAAAAAATAAACTATTTTTTCTCTTTAAACATGGTACCACATGTCTAACTTTGAGACACGATATCTCATTCACATCACCTTCTTTTTGGACACATAAAAGCTCATTGCGAAGCTCTCTTCAAGAAGAACGCGAACCTATAAAGTATCACCAATATATATGATACACACATATACATAATTGTGTCCAAAGTTGGTCAAAAGTTATTTTGCCAACAATATTTTCCAACAGTTACAATTAGAATGATTAAAAGATTAAATTGTAACTGACTTTTTGGCTTATATAAACTCTAAGTAGTCTGGTAGACTTAATAAACCTGATTACATCAATATAAGACTATAATGCTTACACTATAAGCAACAAAGCAGGTAAGGCATGTACCATGAATGTCGCTGTAGCTTCGAAACAAAATTCTTTCATGTTTCTCTGTTGCTATTTCAAAGATGACTGATCCGTTATGGTTATATTGTTATAATTGTGAGTATAATTGGCTTTTTATCACCATACATATGATAACATTAGTGGTTTTATAGATGCTGCTACGGACATTTCTGGGGATGTCTCAAGGAGGGATATGGCAACCTAAATGGGTCCGAATATTACTCCTTCCTCATCACCAAGGAAAGACGTGATATTTAGTCTACAGATTCGAAAGCTTTAAAGATCAAAAAGTGCCTCTTAACATATGTGACACCAACAAATCTTTTTTTTCTTTCATGCTACAACGTGGGTCTCATCTATATACTGTATATATTAATTTCAAGGACTAAAAGATGCACTATGTGACTGTTAATGCGATGGGTAGAATTTCGCTTTTTAGAAACTCACACTGTAAGTAATAGCTAGAAACATTGGAAACGTTGAGTTTTTTAAACGTCTGCTATAAACTTATGCCATTATTGCGGTATATCTTAGATTCTAAAAACGAGGCTGAATCCTTTTGGTTAATGAGATATGAAAAAGGTCAATCTATTAGCGTCTTGGTATGTTTTTGCCTCATCGAGTTCTCGCCCATGGACAATCATATGTAGTTTAGAAGTATATTTACCAAAATATGCAGTGTACTACTAACAACGAGTAATAGCAACATTATGGTAAAAGGTAGCAATATTAGCAATATCGTGATTCATAAGATTTAATAGTGGCATTAAGCATGGTATGTAGTATCCACAAAACTATCACATGCTAAAACCAAATTTGTGATTACTTTTATATTTTAGTAATTAAATTTAGTAACTTAGTGTTACTAATAGTTTTCCTCTATGTACCCCAACAATTTTTAACAAGGTTTTAACAAGGTTTTCACCTAGGCCGAATCTCGAATCTGAAACCGAACCGTATCCGGAACCGTATCGATTTTCTGAATTATGTTCGATACGGTATCGAGACTATGGAATAAGGTGAAAAAAATTCGGAACCACTAATTTGATACGGGACCGGTACCAAAAAGGAAAATTCTTAAAAAAAAGGAGAAAATTCTGATTTTGCGATGCCGATATCTGAATCCGTTCGATACAGAATCAATACATACCTTTTTTAGATCGAGACAAAATGAGAGTACTAAATCTGGAGAGGTTCAGGACAAAATTGATACCGAGCTCATTCTTCTTTCCACCCGCACATTGCCATGAAGCGTTGATATTGCACGCAAAATAACATAGATACATTTTAAACTCGGGCTAAATTAACCTGTAGACTATTCGAATGAAATTACTTTTTGTAAAACGCCTTTGGTTTAACGTTGGCTAAATTCACATACAGGCATTTCAGAAGGTATAATAAGAGTTAAAAAAAAGTAAACAATATTTAATTGCAAGAGACATTAATGAAACCAATAATTATGTATTTAATAATTTGAAAACTTAAATAAGGAAAAGTTGTTGGTCCCTTGTAATTAGTGTTATACTTGAGAATACTAAGTATAGTTCTAACTCATGGTTAAGTAATGCAATAAACATAACAGAAGTAAAGTAAATAACACAAAGGTTTTTCAACGTTTAACTCTTAGCTTTATTAAAGAATTATACCCTATTGTATACGAAGCTACAATAGGGATTGAATAGACAATGTGTGGTTTTGTGATCTCCTCACTAACTAGCTAGTCCAATCCTAACGATTGCTAAGCTTGACGATTCTATCAACAAGAGTTTAGAACTCAAGTGTTTGATCGTATTTGGAGGAGAGAAAACTTTGTTTGTGAATGTCTAAAGCATTAAGTGCACAAACTTATTTTCTCTCATTTTACAAGCATCCTATTTATAGACAGAGAGTTGGATAGAAGACAATAATTGCCCATGTGCAATTCTTGTCTTATTAGTACAGTGTAGTATCTTGTCTTAACCTATTCTAAGTAGTAAGACGTAAGTCATTTACACTTGTCAGTACCCTATCTATCCCAAAAGGGTAAGTCACACTAATTGTGTGATCTACTCCATCTTGTCACAATTCAACTTATCCCGCCTTTACTTCAGTCTTGGAGAATGCTTGTTTTCTTCAGGGAGATCGTATGGTGTTCAGTGAGTCTATTGCCACAACTCACTGAACCCATCACCTTCTTCTTCCTCATAGAAGTCATTCATTGAGCTTCGCCTCTCTGAATGCTCGAGTATTTCTTTTAGACTCAGTCTAGGAACTCGAAGGCAACTCACTGAGTGACTATTCACTCAGTGACTTTGTTATGTTCAAGGTCAATACTTCACTTAGGCTGATTGTTATTCAAATCCATCAGTAAGGTCATTAGGTACTGAATTGACCTAACTATCTCCCCCTATTTGGCTATAAAATTTGCCAAAGTGAAATTCTTATAAGTGAGCAAAGAGGCTTCTTCTTATTACAAACTATTCTAGTGATGAAAAGACTTGATATAACAAAGTACTTCATTTTTGTTCATCATTACACAAGACTGAATAGTCTGATACAAGAAACATAAATAACACAAAAGATTACAATTATTCAGGAATCCATTGCTTCCCTCTTCACCCTTGATGACTTTAACACCTTTTCTTTATCATGCCTCCTAGCAATTATCTCCCTGAGCTTCTCAGTAAATCTTTTATTCTCATTAGTCTAAACTTGTCCAGCCATCACTAGAAAGATGAGAACACTCTCAGTAGTGCATTTCTCTATGTCACTCATTCTTTGAAAAGCTTGATCCCCGAATACATCAATGAAGAAGATACCTCACTCAGGTTCTTCTATAACCATGTTGTTCACAAAGGGGACATTTTCAGGGAGGGTACGATTGTAGTCTAACTGAGGGATCTTAGTCTCAGCTTCAAGCTCAACTCTTTTCCTCTTTCTTCCGTGAGTTTTGGTAGGATCTTGTTCAGTTAAAGGAAGATCTTCAGTGATTCCTAATTGTTCCTTGATCTGATTCAACCTCTCATATCTCTTACTGAGAGAGTTGAGTATTTCAGGGACACATTTGTTCGTTTTGGTCCTGAAGATCCTTACCTTTTCGTCCCACTCATTGAGACCGAAATCACCAAATGAAAATATCTTCATAACTTCAAAATTCCTTTCATCATTGTTTCTGTAGACAGATACTGAGACAGGTGTGGTATGAGGAATGATTTGAAGGTTAGTGATTGGTTCAGGCTTTCTTCTTTGGGTGACCACTTTGGTGTATTGGTCATATAGTTTCTTCAGTTGAGTGGTTCTTTGTTGTTGCTTCAAGACCATTTCATCCTGAATGGCCTTGAGTTCTTCCTCCTGCTTTTGGATGAACTCTTCTCCCCCTTTCTTACTCAACAAGGCCTCAGGGTCACCACCCACTTCTTTCACCAACTTAGTGGATACCCTCAAGATCTCAGCCCTTGTTGCTTCACTAGCCTTAGCCGACTCCATTCTATCTAAGTACTATTGGATTTGATCAGGAGTCATCTTGTACATCTTTACATTAATCTCATATGGTACCAAGACAATGGCATCATGATCAAACCTTCTTTCTCTTCAAGCTTTTACAAGCTTCTTTGGTGGAAGTGTTAGGGTTTCATCAGCAATGCCTTTGCCCCTATCTAAATTAGATACTGAGGGCTCAGGGTTAGGAGGAATTGAGTTTAAGGGTTGGGGTTGTTGTTAGAAATACGTTTTTACGTATATTAGAAGTATCGGTCACTCCACAATATTATTAATGTTGTAATAGCTCGTAGTTAACAAATAGTTAATAGTTACTTATTAAGTTAAGTAAGAACCGGTCCATGGGCTTGACATGGACCGGCCCAAGCCCAATGTTGCTTGGAAGTATAAATACCCCTTTCCTCCTTGGAAAGGGGTGGTTGTTGTTCATTTCTTGTTTTCATTCAATAAAGAAGACACACTTTTTCTCTCACTTTCTCTCTCTAGTTTCTCTCTCTAGAAAACATCAACCTACTTCATAGATTCATAGGTTATCAAGATTCTACATTTGGTATCAGAGCTATGGGGTGATTTAAGGTAATGATTTGTGTGGTTTTTTAGTTTTTGATTGTATTAGTGTTCTTTAAGAAGATCCATCTTGATTCTTGGTGTTTTTGGTGTTTTTGGTGTTTTTGTGATTGGGATTAGTGGATAAGTATTAGTTTTTACTTATTATTGTAGAAATCACAAAATTTTTTGGGTTATTTGGTAAAAATCTGGGTTTAATCTTGGTTTTTTGATCGACTGTTCATCATCGTACAACCTTCTGATTACCCAGCAAAAGTTCTGAACCAACAAGTTCCGGATCAACCAAAGTTCCGAACCAAAAAGTTCCGAACCAAAAAGTTCCGGATCAACAAAAGTTCTGAACCAAAAAGTTCCGAACCAAAAGTTCCGGATCAAGGAAAGTTCCGGATCAAGGAAGTTCCGAACCAAAAGTTCCGAACGAAAAGTTCCGGATCAAGGAAGTTCCGAACCAAAAGTTCCGGATCAAGGAAAGTTCCGGATCAAGGAAAAAGTTCCGGATCAAGGAAAGTTCCGGATCAAGAAGTAAGTTCCGGATCAAGGAAAGTTCCGGATCAAGAAGAAAGTTCCGGATCAAGGAAAGTTCCGGATCAAGGGAAAGTTCCGGATCAAGGGAAAAGTTCCGGATCAAGGGAAAGTTCCGGATGAAGACTTCCGAACCAAAAGTTCCGAATCAAGGTATTCCAAGCCAAATCTTCCGAATCAAACTTCCGAATCAACAAAAAAGTTCCGAATCAAGGGTTATTTTGCTTGTTTTTTCGACGATTTTTTAGAGGATTTAATCTTGGTTTCTTACAACAAAAACTCAACACAATTCACAAGCTTTACTTCACTGCTCGATCAACCGATAATCTTTGTCTCTTTGAAGTTAACAAAATGAATCCGAATTCAGTAATGCCTCAGATGACATCACTTACGGATATTTCCGTCATTACGGGAACGGATAATCGCCCGCCAATGCTCATCAAAGAAGTTTTTGAAGCATGGCAAGGCAGGATGATGTCTTACCTTAAGGGAAAACCGGTTTATGGGAGGCTTATGGTTAAGTCAATTTTAAATGGTCCACTTGACTATGGTACCATCGTGCCTAACAATGTGACTCGACCAAGAGAATTTGAAGAACTTACACCAGCTCAACAACTTATTGCCGATGCAGACGAAAAAGCTCTTCAAACCATTCTCCAAGCTCTTCCCCATGACATCTATAGGATGGTAAGTCAGTATACGGTGGCAAAGGATTTATGGGAACGTCTAAAGGTGTTGCTACAAGGTACGTCTCTCTCCAAACAGGAAAGGGAATGTTAGTTGTATGATCTGTTTGATAGATTCACGTACAACCCAGGGGAAACGCTTCACGATTATTACTTCAGGTTCACCACTCTCATGAATGATCTGAATGTATACAATCTCGTGATTGCTCCATTCCAGGTTAACACCAAATTCTTGAATACTTTACCTCAAGCTGAATGGGGTGAGTATATTACCGATGTTAAGTTAACCAGGGATTTGCATAAGTGCAATTTGGATCAACTCTATGCTTTCCTTCAGCAGCATGAAAAACATGTGATCATGCACCGTTCGCCTCGAGGTATGTACCCTGATTCATTAGCTTTGATGGCGAATCAACCAAGCTTGTCTCACAACAACACTCCTTATATCTTGGGACATCAAGCCTATCATCCATCACCTTACATGACACCAACCTTCCCCCAATACTCGATTCTACCGCAACCACCCACCTCACATCAGCAACAATATCGGTTTAGTGCACCTTCATTACAATATGCTACACAACCTCACCCAGCAAGTATTGCACCTTATGCTCAATCTTCATATTCTTCTTATCAAGAGAATGCAACATATCCAACAAGCTACCCTGATCAAATGAGTATTCCTTCTAGTGATTATGCAGCTCATCAAGACCAAGCAATGTACTGTGATGATGAGGAAGTCCCCATTCCTGTATTCAAACAAGGTGCTGACCCAGTTGAAGTGTTAACCACTATGTCTGCTTATCTCACAAGGACTTTAAGCAAACAAGGATTTAGGGGATCAGCTCCTACCAACAATCAGTTGAGGAATTCATCCAATTCTCGCCAACAAGCTACTATTGAGAATGGCAGGGTAATGGTTCAGCCTATTCAACCATATCAGGGGAGACCTACCACATCAACTACCAATGCTCGCACGGTCAATCCTGCTCCAATGGTCAATCCTGCTCCACGGGCTAATTCCACAGGCAAGTTGAGAATGATTACATGCTACAACTGCAAGGTAGAGGGTCACATGTCCAGGGATTGTAAGAAACCCAAGAGGAGAAGGGATGGACAATGGTTTGCAGAGAAGATCTATCTGGTGAATGCTCAGGCACAAGGAAGGGAACTTGATGAAGAGGAGCTTGCATTTCTTGCTGATCCAGGGATTGCTGAACAAGACACTGTCACCACACAGAATGCAACATACCAAGCAGACGATCTCGATGCGTATGACTCAGACTGTGATGAATTTCAATCTGCAAAGGCTGCTCTCATGGCAACTATCTCTAGCTTAGGGCCAGAAAAGAGATCTGAGGTACTTATTAATACCACCGATAATGCCACTGATGCTAGTATTCAACCACATTAAGTTGTGCAAGAGAGTGCTGATTTGAATGAGTCTTCGGTGGTGAGTCTTTCAAATGAGGAGACAATCAATGATAGCAATATCAATGTGAGTCCCCAGACTTTGAGTGAATCACAACCGGGAGCCATTTCGCATACGCCTACTCCTGCTCAACAAGATTTGGTCATGGTTCCTGCAACATTACTTAGCCAAATGAATGCTGCTCTCTTAGAAACCCTAGCTAAGAATAAGAATTTGTCTGAGGAGCTTGCCTTAAGCAACGAGAAAGTTCAAACTTTGGAATTAGTGCCTTCGTCTAGTGTTCTAACTAATCCCGAATATGATCACTTTCGAAACAAACAAATGGATCACTTGCAAGAAATTGAAAACTTAAGAGCAAATCTGTCTAATGAACTTAAAGAAAAGGAGTTAGTGGTCACTAATTTTCAAAAACTTCAAACGGATTTTGAATCACTCGAGTCTAAGAAGAATGAAATGGAGATTAATGCTACTAATAAGGTTAGAAGTCTAGATTACTTGCTTTTAAGACAATACGCTGCTTCTCAACTAGTGCACTTATTTGATGCTTCGTTTAGAGAATTTAACTTATCACATCAAAAAGGCCTTCCCCCTAACCCAAGGTATGCAAAACAAGCTTTAAGACATAGTCCAAGACTTTATAATGCAACTCAATTAGGATTGGCCTTAGACCCGATTGGTTCTTTCGATGATCGAACAAGTAAGGATCTAGTTGATGAGGATCGGTCATACAATTCTGCAAAATATCCCGAGTGTGATTATTTTAAAATGAATAAGGAGCTTGCAAAAACGGATTTTAGAATTCGCTTCCATATGGACAAAGATCTCATCACAGCACCAACCTACATGTTAGATGAAGAAAACCCTAGTACATTTCCTACACTTGTCAATATGGAAGGTCCTAAGGAGATTCCAAAGGATCTTCCACCTGTTAGCACTGTATGGTTAAACTTGCAAGAGATTAATCAATACTTTACTAATTTTGACAAGGTCATTTTGGAATGTACGACTTCAAATGGCTTAAACGCTGGAGAATGGGCTTTCGAACACATGAACGAGGTGTTTAAAAATGAGATCAATCCGTTTGTCGAAAGTCTAAAAGGAAGTCTTGCATCTCTTAAGGAAAATCTTGTGTTTGAAATTGGTGAAGTTCAAAAAGTGTTTTATGAAATGGACACCGCTTACGAACTACAACTAATTGAAAAAGAAAAGATTTTAACCGAATATGACCGATTCTTGTCTGCAGTAATCTCGTGTGATGTGCTTACTACTGTAAATGTTAATTATTCGAATGAGCTTACATCCGCTATGATTAATTGTGATGTTGTGCATATATGTGATGATGTTTGTGATCTCTCTGTAAATGTTGCTGATATTGTAAATGAGGTAGATAATCATTCTTGTCACGAATCTAACGCTGAGTTTTTGAAGCTACAAGATTCTTACAATTTACTTTCAAAACGCTTTAATCAACTAGAACAACATTGTATATCTTTAGAATTAAAACAACAAACTCAAAATGAGGATCTTTTGATATCAAATGGTTGTGAAAACGGTGTTGAGACGAGTGACAAGATGATTGCAATTGTTAAGGCATTAGAGGAAGAGATTATGAGATTGAAGAGTGATGTGTCATCAAATGAAACACTAAAATTGGAACTAGAGGCTGCAGAGTCTAAAAACCAGGTTTTAGAAATTAGACTTTCGTCTGTTCTAGGGAGATGGATCGGACAAGACAGGGACTATCCGCTCTTTATGGTTCACTAGAAGAACGCTTCGCTATAAATGCGGCACAGCAACAATCTTATGTTGAACAACTGAACCAAAAGTGTGAGGAAATCTCTGACTTAAACATCCTGCTCATTGACAAAAACATGGTTTTGGCCGAGTTAAAGGAGACACTTCTTCTCACCCGACAAGAAGTTGTTGATAACTTAGCTACCGACTCTGCACCGTCCACTAGTGCCCCAACAACCAAGTCAGTAGTGCTTTATAAGAACCCGCTTCATAAGAGAAACCCGGTTACCTACGATGATTATATAAGGAATGCCATTAAGCATGTAGATCTTATTAGGGATATTTTAGACGATCTTTATGCCTTAGATCCCTCAAGTAGATACTATTATTCGGCTCATGAATATATTAAGCGAGTTCAATATTGCTTAGCATATTTGCAATACATAGGTAAACCAGGTTCTGCACTACTTACTAATAGGCCCATTGCTGTAACTCCATTTAAAAAGACTCCAGGAGCAAAACCGTCATTGGCACAATCAAGTAAGGCACCTTTAAAATCTGTTGCTAATGTTTCCACTTTGCCTTCTACAGGATTAAAAGAGACTACTAAGGCTAAAGGATCGCCACTCAAGAAAGATAAGATCAAGCCCTCCACTAGTAGTGCCAAAAAGAAGAAAGTAGAAGCTCACCATAGGAATGCTAGTTCAGTTTTAAATAAAAAGAATCATGTTAAGACTAAAGGCTCTACGCCTGTGCAGAAGCCTAAACCATTCGTGAATTCTAATTTGAATTGTTGGAATTGTAATGAATGTATGTTTTCCCAACGTCATGATTTGTGTCTTATTGATCATGTGAATGAAATGAATGCCATTAGGAATGGTCTTGAATGGAAGCCAACGGGTAGAACTCGTGCCCAAGTTGGCTGGCAATGGCGTCCAACTGGTAGGACCTTTACATTAGATGGAAAAATGTGCCCTTTAACTAGGAATGCATCCTTTGAGGTTAGGTCTGAGCGTCCTTTAGTTAGGAACACTCGCACTCAAGTATGGAAACAGCGCCCTTTAAATAGGTCAGCTCCCACTATAGTGCCTATCAGTGAAGAAATACCACAGGATTTAAGCCAACTAGAATCTACACCACCAACTAGGAAGAAGAAGGCTAGGAAATCTAAGAAACCTAGAGTTAGCAAATCTAAGATTATTACATCTGTACCTGCTAATAACAAGGAACACTCAGATTCCGATACCTCTACATTGTCTTCGTGTGGTGATATTTTCAGGTGGTCCAAATCATCCTCTGGTATTTGGACTCCGGTTGTTCAAAACATATGACCGGAGATCGCTCGATGCTCCGAAATTTCGTCAGCAAGTTTCTTGGTACGGTTAAATTCGGGAATGATCATATTGCAAAGATAATGGGGTATGGTGAATATCAGATTGGAAACGTTACGATTTCAAGGGTATACTATGTAGAAGGTATTGGTCATAACTTATTCTCAGTAGGACAGTTTTATGATTCCAACCTAGAGGTTGCTTTTCGACAACACACTTGTTTCATCCGCAACTTGGAAGGAAAAGATTTGTTGAAGGGATCTCGTGGTGCAAATCTTTATACCTTGTCCCTACAAGACATGATGGCCGCCTCTCCAGTATGCCTTCTCTCTAAAGCATCTAAGACCAAGTCATGGTTATGGCATCGCAGATTATCTCATCTCAACTTTGATGCTATTAATCATCTGGCTAAAAACGAATTAGTTCGTGGTCTTCCAAAGCTTAAATTTCACAAGGACCATTTATGTTCCGCATGTTCAAGGGGGAAAAGTACCAAGAAATCTTACAAGCCCAAAGCTGAAGACACCAATCAAGAAAAACTTCATCTTTTGCATATGGATCTTTGTGGACCAATGAGAACTGAAAGTGTGAGCGGTAAGAAATTCATTCTGGTTATTGTGGATGATTTCTCCAGGTTTACATGGGTTAGATTTCAACGTACAAAGGATGAAGCACCGAAGGCTATCATCACTTTTCTGAAATTCATTCAGGTACGTTTGAATACTACTGTCCGCCGTATTCGTACAGACAATGGTACAGAGTTCGTCAACCAGACTCTTCGTGATTACTATGAATGAGTTGGTATCTCACATGAAACATCCGCTGCACGCACTCCACAACAAAACGGTGTCGTTGAAAGACGGAATCATACACTTATGGAAGCTCCTAGGACTATGCTTATTTATGCAAACGCTTCATTGTTCTTGTGGGCAGAGGCTATATCTACTGCATGTTTCACCCAAAACCGTTCTATCATTCGGAAACGCCATGGAAAAACACCTTATGAGCTTCTACATGACCATAAACCCGATGTTTCATTTTTTCATGTGTTTGGTGCTCTTTGTTATCCAAACATTAATAGTGAAAACTTGGGTAAGCTTCAACCGAAAGCCGATATAGGTATTTTCATTGGTTACTCACCGTCCAAGAAAGCATACCGAATTTACAACTGTCATCTTGGCAAGATTGTAGAAACTATGGACGCAGATTTCGATGAGCTGACGGCGATGGCTTTTGAGCAACACAGCTCTGAACCCGCGCTTCATGAGATGGGAACCGGTGCTATTAGTTCCGGATTAGTTCCCAATAATCCTACTTCTACATCATTTTTACCACCATCAAGGCCCGAGTGGGATAAACTGTTTCAACCGTTGTTTGACGAATTCTTTGATCCCCCAAATGATGAAGTTCCAGCACCCGTAGTGATAGCTCCAATTCCTGAAGTTGTTGCTCCAGCCAATGAAGCTTTATCTAATGCATCTTCAATTCACATTGAACCGGATGCACCTTCACCAAGTGATTCTTAAACTACACCTGAATCGTCACCCCTACTTGTGCCTAATGATGTGGAAGAGGATTCTATGGATCACGATTTGGAATATGCTCACCTGCAAGAGCTTCCTTTCTTTGGTGTAGCGATACCTGAAAACCCTTCAGCCGCGTCTACCTCAGAAGAAGCTCCTTCTATTGTTCACTCCAGACCACCTAGGATTGAAAACCATAGCACTAAATGGACAAAAGATCACCCAATTAGGAATGTCATCGGAGATCTAGATCGACCAGTCTCTACACGCCATCAATTACAAGAGAGTGCACTCTATTGCTACTTTGATGCATTTCTCTCTGAAGTTGAAACTAAAAATTGGCAGCAGGCTATGACTCAATCATCTTGGATTGAAGCCATGCAGGAGGAACTAAATGAATTCCAACGACTTGAAGTATGGGAATTAGTTCCTCTCCCTGACAAGGTTAACATCCTTACCTTGTTATGGGTTTATAAGGTTAAACTTGATGAGATGGGTGCGGTATTAAAGAATAAGGCTAGATTGGTTGCTAGAGGATATAAACAAGCCTTGGGTATAGACTTTGAAGAATCTTTTGCTCCTGTGGCAAGATTGGAGGCGATTAGACTATTCCTTGCGTATGCTGCTCATATGAACATGATCGTCTATCAAATGGATGTGAAGACGGCATTTTTGAACGGTGAACTAAGGGAAGAAGTCTATGTTAGTCAGCCGGATGGGTTCGTTAGCACGGAGTTTCCCAATCATGTGTACAAGCTTAAGAAGGCTCTCTATGGGTTGAAACAAGCTCCACGCGCGTGGTATGATCTCCTCTCAACATATCTCATTTCGGAAGGCTTCTCCAAAGGCAAGGTGGACCCCACTCTATTCACTCTCAAGGAAGGCAACGACATGATTCTGGTACAAATTTATGTTGATGATATAATATTTGCTGCCACTAACATAGAATTGTCAAATCGCTTTGAGAAGATAATGTCCACACGCTTTCAGATGTCGATGATGGGAAAAATTTCATTTTTCTCAGGATTATAGATTTCTTAGAATCCCAGAGGCATCTTTATTAATCAATCCAAATATGCTCTAGAATCTCTTAAGAGATATAACTTTGAAAATTGTGACCCCGTGGACACTCCAATGGTGGAGAAATCCAAGTTAGATGAAGATAGGAATGGGACTATTGTCGATCCAAAACTTTACCGTGGGATGATCGGCACCCTTCTCTATCTGACTGCTAGCAGGCCTGATTTGCAATTTGCTGTATGCATGTGTGCCCGGTATCAGGCTCGGCCTACCGAAAAGCACCTACATGTTGTGAAAAGGATCTTTCGGTATCTAAAAGGAACACTTCATCGTGGTCTATGGTATCCGAAAGATTCCTCTATTGCTTTAATATCATACGCAGATGCCGATCATGCTGGATGTCAAGACACGAGGCGTAGCACTTCTGGATTTGTGCAACTCCTTGGAGATAGATTGATCAGTTGGTCTTCAAAAAGGCAGAAAAGCGCTGCAATTTCTAGCACGAAGGCTGAATACATCGCCATGTCCGGTTGTTATGCTCAAGTCCTTTGGATGCGATCACAATTAACTGACTACGATTTGGGATTTAACAAAATCCCGATGTATTGTGACAACAAGAGCGCCATTGCCCTTTGCTGCAACTATGTTCAACACTCCCGGGCCAAACACATAGACATTCGCTACCATTTCATTAAAGAGCAGGTGGAGAACGGAGTGATCGAGCTGTATTTTGTCACTACTGAGTACCAGCTGGCGGATATGTTCACCAAAGCCTTAGATCGAGGACGAATCGAGTTTTTGATCGACAAGCTTGGCATGAAATCATTCACTCCAGCGACTCTAAAAGAGTTGGTAGAAGAATCAGCTGAATAGTGGTGGTAAACTATTCAGAGTATCCTTTGCTCGTGATCATGTATATTATCGTAAATATATAAACCTCAAAAGAAAAATACAAAAATATAAAACCAACAAAATCCATAAAAAATATAAAACCTAGAAAAATCATAAAAATTATAAAATCCAGAAAAACCTAAAATATTTTTTCGTTTTTAAATCGGGCATGTCTTTTAGTACGGTAATATTTACGGCCTTAGAAATGTCGATCAATATTGACACGGTGCCATAAATAGAGTCCGTATAAAAGTTGTACATTTTTAAAACATGCCCATTATGGCTTGTAGTTATTTCAGACTGCAACCCGGTTTTCATATTAAAGTCACGTGTTTCCTTGGAAAAAGTTGGCTCAGAACGGGAATTAATTTTCTCGGGCATGATTTACAAGCCAAATCATGCAAAGGGATCAAGTTTACTTTATAACTTGGTCTAACACGAATTATTGTACGTCTCAGTGCATTAATTTGTTAAAATAAGAGAAATCTTATTATCACCACGAATCAATCTTTTTCAAGATATTAATTGGAAATGTTTTCATCAATATTTGACTCTTTAAACAATGACTACAGCTCTTTAAATAGAAAACGGGTCATCGTTTAAGGGGGAGAAAATATTAAATCATCTTCGTCATTAAATTGATTTTCAAAAGTGATTGTGGAAAATTAATGGCTAAATGGTAAATGAGTGGTATTGCTTTAGAATACAACTTGTGCGTGTTCTATGATAGGAATTGCTTTAGATTTTGGAGATTTGCAAATAGGTTGCGATTGCTAAGTTGTGTGAACGATAATAGTGGCTAAGTTTAACAATGGTCAAGAAAAGAAATGAAAAGTTTTAAATATAAAAGGGAAAAGAAGTAAAAAATGTAGGGTTTAAAAGTGACAAGTTAAGAAAGTTGCAAAATTTTTGACCTAGTCAACCAAAACCCCCCCATACGTTTTACTTTCTTCTTCACTGTTACACTTTCAGTTTCCCGCCATTAAAACACACATACAAGCTCTAAATCCTCTCGTTTATTCATCCAATCCGATTCATTCGATTTAAAAGGTAATAATCATCTATAATTAACTTATAAATTCGTCTAATTCTTCATCTATATCCCTTTAATTGATTCGGATAATAAACATTATCAGATTTAGGGTTTATTCCTTAAATTAAGCAGCAATTGATTAGGATTTATGGTGGGTTTTGCTCGGAATAGCTTTAGATGATGTGGTATTGCCTTAGATTGCCTTAGAACTCACAAACGCGCTTAGAATTAACCTCATAGGCTGTGTTTTGATGATCCGGATGAACATGGATAATAACTTCCGAATGAAGGAAATTTTGAACAAAACTTCCGAATGTAGGAATGTTCCGAACGAACTTCCGAATGAAGGAAGTTCCGAATAAAGGACTTCCGAATGAAGGAAGTTCCGAATGAAGGACTTCCGAATGAAGGAAGTTCCGAATGAAGGACTTCCGAATGAAGGAAGTTCCGAATGAAGGACTTCCGAATGAAGAAGTTCCGAATGAAGGACTTCCGAATGAAGAAGTTCCGAATGAAGAACTTCCGAATGAAGAAGTTCCGAATGAAGGACTTCCGAATGAAGAAGTTCCGGATGAAGAACTTCCGAATGAAGAAGTTCCGAATGAAGAAGTTCCGAATGAAGAAGTTCCGAATGAAGAAGTTCCGAATGAAGAACTTCCGAATGAAGAAGTTCCGAATGAAGAACTTCCGAATGAAGAAGTTCCGAATGAAGAACTTCCGAAGGAAGAAGTTCCGAATGAAGAACTTCTGAATGAAGATGTTCCGAATGAAGAACTTCCGAATGAAGAAGTTCCGAATGAAGAACTTCCGAATGAAGAGTTCCGAATGAAGGAAAGTTCCGGATGAAGTGTTGTTTGATTGATAGTATTTGCATGCTATAAGTACTTGTTGCATTATGTTGTTGAAATATGTTATGCTTAGATATAAGAATGATATATATCTATATATGTTTTTGTGCATCAACCTTTCATGTCTTATCTTAAGCAGATACAATGACTAATCCAACAGTACAAGCTATCCAAGACTCTAGAGCAGCAGCTATTGCTAAAGCACGAACCCTCAAGTTCATACCAAACAATTACCGGCTGAAGCAAGTCTCAAAATCCACTCACCATGGTTTTAAAGTCGCCATAGCAATCCTTGATCAATCCCATTTTAAGAATGCTTTAAGAAGTAGTGCCTCGGTGCCTTATGATTATATGTATGAGTTCTGGGCTACCAAGGAAATCACTTCAAACAAGATCACCTTCACCATCGACAACAAACAGCAGACACTTACTGTATCAGACTTCCGTAAGATATTCGGCATTAGGGATTCACCCAAAGGTATGGTGTTCTCGAGGGATCCTACTAAAGACGAACTCATGGAGTTATTTGATGTTATTGGATGTCCTGAAATACGAGTTGCGTCTGAGTTTACCACTGCTAAAGTAGGACAACCTTGGAGAGCATTGTTGGGTATTCTCAGTAGATGTCTTACACCAAAAACAAGTGGGCATGATGCTTTGCGCAGTCCAATAATGAACATCTTCCATGGGATGTACAAAGGCGCAAATGCAGATTATGCTTTATTGTAATGGGAAGAATTCACCTTTCAACTCTTCCATAACAAGAAGTTGAAGACTAATTTCTTTCCTTATCCTCGGTTTATCAAGCTTATCATTCATTATTTTATGAAGAATGATGTTACTATTGATAGGCGTGCAGCAAGTCGGCATCACACCGAAGAAGATGATGATACTGTGGATCTAAGGCATGAAGGACCATCTGGTGGTGTGATTCCTGGTCCTATTCCTGATTATCTTCTGACGGATAAAATCAAAGGCTCTGCTGATTACAAGCTACTGCTGCTAGAAATCAAGAAGCTGAAAGCAAGCCTTCAGACTGGAGAAGACTCGTCTACTACAGTGAAGAGTAAAGGTAAACGCAAGCAACCAGCTGCTTTACCTGAACCCGAAACCAAGAAGAAAAAGACTGAGGTTAAGAAGGGAAAGGGTAAGGCTGATGAGTTACGTCTACGTGACGAAGAAGATGTTGTTGATCCTACTCTTGACAAGACGGAGAAAAAAATGATGAAAATAGCTATTCAAAGGAGTAGGAAAGATACTGGCGGTAGTGGTTCAGGTGCAAGGGTAAATATTGAAGAAGAGTACGAGGAACCAGATGATATTGATGAGTTTGGATCACCTGAACGGTATTCTACTTCGAAGGAGACATCCATTCCGGTTTCAGCAAGTGTTGAAAAGGAGTCCGTTGCTCCTACTATCATGGTGTCTACTCAACCTTTAGCAACTCAACCTCCACCAATCCAACCCTTACCAACCAGACCGGCTTCAACACCATTCCTTCCACCACCAATAACTCCCATCCTTAGTACCGTAGTAACAACCGAGCCTCTTCCGTCAACCCAGAGCAGCTCTGCAACATCTACAATGGCTGCATTGGTGATGGTCGAAATGGATGAACTTCACCAAGAACTACATAGACGAGCTCAAAGTGAATAAGCATCTAGGAAAGCCCAAGAGGAGATGCTTGCTAAGTTCGCTGCAGAGATGGAGTTAACACGAAAAGCTCATGCAGAAGAACTAGCTCAGGTTAAGCAGGCTGAGGCTGATAAGCATGCTGCACGTATCACGAGACTTCAAGCGATGAGGGATAAATACAAGGAGCAAAAAGAAGCACTTGAAGCTTCTGTTGAAGAGAGAGTGCAAGAATCCGTTGAATCCATTATGCCTAAACTGCGTGATGAGTTGAAGACACTAGCAGCTGATAACTTGATGATCAAGTCATCCAATCCTTCAAAATCCGCCTACAAAATTGCTTATGAGTTAACGGATTTTGAATTAAAGAAGATCCTTAAAGCTCGTATGGTGGAACTTGGATCGTTTGATAAATCTAGGATTCAACGGGCTCTCAACAAATCCCTGAATGACGCTATCATGGAGGATGATAGGTTATTTAAAACGTTTGGAAGTGTGGTACCATACCACATTCTACCTGAGGAAGAAAGGGAAGAAAGTGAAGCAGAAGAGGGTACTGGTGAAGATGAAGGTGGAGAAGAAGAAGAAGAAGAAAAGGATGATGAAGATGACGATAATGGTGATGATGATGAGGATGAGGATGATGATGATGATAATGATGATGGCGATGATGGTGGTGATGGTAATGAGGAGAGTGCTAGGGGGAGCAACGGGGATAACAATGAGGATGATGATGGGGGTGAACAGCCTAAAGAGGGAGATAAGGTTACCAGCTCCAAGAAACCTGCTAAGTCTGGAACCAAATCCAAGAAAGATGCAGCGCAGAAGGACAAATCAACATCATTGGAATCAAGACGATCTAAGTGGCGCCATGATGTGAATGCTACTACAGCGTCATCGATTCCCGGTACCTCTATTGCTGTATCTATACCTGTTACCACTAACCCTATTAGTCCTGTTGTTGTTGCTCCTGTGATTGCAGAATCAGTAACGGAACCCGAAGCTGCACAACACTCACCCGTTCATGACACCGCCGAGATGCCTGAATCAGAACCAGCAGATGTTCCCGTTTCTACTCCTCTACAACAAGCACAACAATCTACGGTTCCTGAACCAAGCACACGAGACTGGGCAGACACGTTGGAGATTGACGAGACTGCACCGCCACAGGCTTGGATCACGGCAGCAACGCAATATGATCCGATCACAGACGCTGACAAAGATGTTTTGTATCTCCGTATCCGTAGTCCGATTGACTTATGTGCATTTCTTGCTCATGAGTATAAGACTTCGGTTACTCCATCTTTGGTGAAGAAAGCGCTGAAGGATACGAGACTTCGCGCCAAAACCCGGTTAACCCGAATGGAGTTCGAGTATTATGCCGATGAGATCCTGAAAGCTCTAAATACCATTCGACGGCCAGGTCTTCATGAATCAGAAAGAGCTCCACCTCCACTTGATCCTACTCAAGATAATCAGATAGCTCTCGACTTCTTCGTCACCTATGATCTTGAGTATCTTCTGAAGGGTTCATCAAAGTACGCAACATCCTTGACCTTGCTGAAAGCTGCCAACTGGGGGACAATACCCTGGATCGAGGAAAAGGTAAACCGACTCTGGGTCCCAAGGGTAACTCGTAATTATGATATGTATGCTGTTATAGGTGCATCTCATTGAGACGAACGAGTCTGAAGGGCGTACAGGGGTTGCTGTCTAGTCAATTCAGGAAGTAACGTTAGAACCGATATCCGCATCTCCAGCATCTTAGGGTTGAAAACTAAAGCCAAGAATGGCTATTATCATGTGACGGAGATTCGTTTGAAAAGGGATGATGACAGAGAATACAAAATCCAGCAGGGAGATTTTTCTATCATTCGCTTTGAGGATATCGAAGATATGTTGCTTCTGATGACCCACGATCAACTCACACATATTCCTCGTGAAGACCTCATTGCCTTGAATACGGCACTTCGTATGTTCACACGAAGCGTTGTTATCAAGAAACGAGTTGAAGATCTGCAGTTGGGAGTCGAAAGCTACCAAAGGAAGCTCAACTTAACCCGTCCAGTGAATCAAGTTCTACCTCAACATGTAGATAGATGTCCCTATACCGGCATTTCTGTTCCGAATTGCGGCATTTTCTACTTGAACAGTCGAGGTTTAATGAAGTTTATGAGGGTGGGTGAGCTTTATAAGTACAGTGATGGGACTCTTCTACAAGTCAGAGGAAAGTTGGAGCATCTTAACTCGGGTGGGACTTTGCCAGAGATGACGGAGGATTGGCATCCGGGTTATCGGCAAATGGCGAAGTACGTGATCAAGAAGATTGATCAAAAGCTCCGTGAACGTAGATTGATGAGGAGCTTGGAAAGATTCGTTGGTGGTAGACCATATTTAGTGCACCACAAGCTACTGCAACGATCCATCTAATGGGTCGTACATCTCAGGTCCACTTTATATTGTTTTTTCAATTGTGAATATGTATATTTGTGAATATTGTGCTTTAATGGCTTGATGTAGTGTTAAGGTATGATAATTTTTCAAGAATTTCTCACGAGATTCTAAATCTTTCAAAATATATCATACTAAAGCACTACAACTATCCCTTATTAACTTAAGGGGGAGCATTCACATGTTCTATGGCCAAACATCGATTTCATTTTTTACCCAAAGACCGGTTAATCCATTCAATATCCCAAATATTAATGGTTAACATTTTGGATAAGGGGAGAAAATGGGATTAAGGAGACTTAAGTGATACTTGGCTAAAAGATGAAAAAGATTTAACGATAATCCAACTTAATATGTGTAAAGTACGTATTAAGGGGGAGCGTTTTTGATGATCAAAAACACCTAAGGTACGAAACTTTTGATTTCAATATCACAAGTACTTTAGGTGATTTTCAATGATTTTTCATGGTGGCAATTCCTTCCCAAAACACGCTTAATTCACGACGGATGTGGTGACAAAAGGGTGGTAGGAATAGGTTTAGTCCAATGATTCATCAGAGCCGATGGAATCTTCCCAAGGACAATTCCCTAGATAGAATTAGAAGTCCTAGGAAAGATGGAGAAAGAATGTGAACGTAGCTGAATGCCGACCAAGTACTTAAGCTAGCACTGGAACAATCACAACAAGGTGCTAGTGATGACGTATTGGTCAGCATTGAAGGGGTTGAAGAATGAAAAAGAATTGTAAAGATAAAGGGTGTAAAGAAAGAAGCCCTCCTTACAACTTAAGGCAGAAACCGGGTCAATACATATGCTATTGAGATCATTTTTGTTAATGATTCTCGGTATTGAAGAAAGACATCATGGACCCAGTGATGCAATGCACAACCCTTCCCAGCTAACTCAAATATCTCTCAAAAGGTATTTGTTTTAATCACACGGAGATCAACACGTTATCTATTGGTTTATTCACTCCGAATAGACTGGTATTGAAAAGGTGGCACTCCTCTCCAGCCATCGATCACTAAATCAAAACGCACTATCGAGTCTAGAGCCAAGAGATCATCAAAAGTCTCATTAGGACACTTTCCATTTATTCCTTGCTTTCTCACACACTGTGAAAAGTAAGAGATTTTCATGAGTCCTACTCAATATTCCTGTAATATTGCCAGAACATCCGAGTAATACGTAAGTATTACAATGAAGATGGAAATCCTGCTTGAGCCAACATCAAACAAGCTCATGGTAGGTTACACGTGCGGTTCTTTTAGAACCAATCTTGTGAAAAACTGGAAGGAAACAGAGGTTTAATTCTTAATTGAACTTAAACTCGTTCCAGGCCTCTACGCATTATCATACGATCTTGCCAGAACACTCAGAGTGACTCTTTATTGATCACAGTGACGAGTGGAAATCCTTCTAGTGTTAACATCAAACAGCACTTGGTAGGTGACGTGCAAGATTCTTTATGAATTGAGCTCGTGACAACTGGAAAGCAACGATGGTGAAAATCTTAATTGAAATTCACTTGTTCCAGGTTTCATGAATTGACGGCTTCAAATCACAAGGATAATTTATCCAAATGATTCACTCTTTATGTTCGCAGTCAGCTTTGGACGGTCAAATAAAGAGAACGGGTTTACCCGCGAAATCCTGTCAGGAAGTTACTTAATTGAAACTATCCGTCACGGGTACGATATCTTATATCGTCCAACGGTCTTCACCGACCGGAGGTAAAATGCTACCGAATTAGAATAAAATGTTCAAAGCCATTTTATTCGTGTCGTTGTTGTGTACCTGTTAAAGACGGTGGCGTTGCTGTGTACCTGTTGAAGACGGTGGCGTTGCTGTGTACCAGTGAAGACGGTGGTGTTGCGGTGTACCTTTAGAAGTCGTTCCCACATTCTTATGTTTTTCTGCATCAAAGTTCAGCAAAAATTCAAGAAAGTACAAGATAAAGTCTTCCGCTGTACCAAACTCTGAAGCTTTCGAGAATTCAACAAAAAGACATAAGTGTGTGGAACATGGAGTCATGAGGAGGCAAGTTTCACAAGAAGGCAAAGATCGCACGTGAAAGGCCAAAAGAACAATGCTCTCAAGCCAAAGCCTAAAAGATCAAACCAACATATTCACAACAAAAGAAAGAAAAGAAGAAAAGACTACGAGCTAAAGAACGAAGACTTAGTATAGTATGCTAGGTTTAGAACTTTGTAACGTGGAGTGACCTCCCTTAGGGGGAGATTGTTAGAAATACGTTTTTACGTATATTAGAAGTATCGGTCACTCCACAATATTATTAATGTTGTAATAGCTCGTAGTTAACAAATAGTTAATAGTTACTTATTAAGTTAAGTAAGAACCGGTCCATGGGCTTGTCATGGACCGGCCCAAGCCCAATGTTGCTTGGAAGTATAAATACCCCTTTCCTCCTTGGAAAGGGGTGGTTGTTGTTCATTTCTTGTTATCATTCAATAAAGAAGACACACTTTTTCTCTCACTTTCTCTCTCTAGTTTCTCTCTCTAGAAAACATCAACCCACTTCATAGATTCATAGGTTATCAAGATTCTACAGTTGTGCTAGTTCTTCCTGCTCCCCCTTAGTGTGAGAAGGAGGTTCAGTCCAAGTTAGCATCATTGGTGGCACATTCTCCCCCTCAAAAGTTGAAGGATCAGCCTGACCAATCCCATCTTTTTCCCTTTGTGATGGTCCTGAGGTGGTGGAGGATCCCTTGAAAGCCTGAAACATCTCAGTCACCATTTGTAAAACCCGCATGCTTTTACCATGAATAGTACCCTTATGATCGTACGTACATGATTAGAACTTTCCTTATTTAGCACGTTTACGTTTCACGAATATGAATTTCAAGTATTACGTACGTGTTATTACACGATGAGTATTTATTACGTATTAAGACACGATAATTATTTTCAACAATAATTATAATTACGAACATGAAATTCACGAACGTAAATAATCACGAACCTAATATTATATATTTACGTATAATTATTACGATTATGTATAAATATATTTTACGACGCAAAAGAACAATAATTAAATCACGTAAACACGACACGTTAACACGTAAATAGTGGAACACGAGAAAATCAACGGGTTCCCCATGTGGGGCCCACATAGGCGCGACATAGACACAAGGGTGGGCCAAGCCCACCTTAAATAAATTTAACAAAAAGGAAGGGAAGGAGATTTTCATTATACAGAATAATTAGAAAATCAAAACCCTGCTCCTCCTTCCTTCTCCCTTGTTGCCGCCACCTACACAACACCATCAAGGGTGTTTGGTTGATTTTGGTAGATCCAATTCATTTCTAGATCGTTCGCGTTAGTTTTTTTTTGATCCACGAATCGGTAATCTTCTTTAACCTTTTTGTTGTCCCATATATTTAGATGATATAACAAGAGTTTAAGAAAGAAAATATATGAAGAAGATGAATTTTAGAGAGAGAAAGTAGTGAGAGAAAGTAGAGAGAATGGTTGGAGAAACTAGGTGATATTAGATTAAGAGAAAATGAATTGAACCAACACCCTTCCTAACATGCTAGGAAGGGTATTTATAGCCCCCCTACATGTGGGCTTATATGGACTATACTACATGGGCCGGGCTTTCCTTTAGGCTTTAGTTACTTATGAATGAACTTTAGCTTAAAGTCGAGCCCGTAAAACACGACTAACCTACTACCTATTACAACGTTCTAAAATACGATACATAATAAACCTATGATCGATCTTTCTTGTTTGACTCAATATTTTGAGGCTAACAATCTCCCCCAATGAGAGGTCATAAACCTTGGACATTTAGGAAAATTTGTAGAGATTACTAATCTCGCCATAAATGAGTCTTAAACGTGTAATGGTAGTCTTTTTCCTTCATGCTGTGATCTTTGAGCCTTTGTCGTTGTCTTTCGACTTTATCTTTAAGTTTGAGATCTTCAAATCATCCTTGACTTATCTTTGCCATCTTGTGATCTTGTGTCTTCATCCACATGCTCACACTATTAATTGTCGAATATGTCTTTAGGCATGAGAATGTGGTTTTGAATCTTTGACTTTGCTAAGTACACCGTAACGCCACCTTCTTGAGATAAAACATAGACACGGACTGAATGGCTTTGACATTCGTCCTAAATCGGTAGCGTTTTACCTCCGGTCGGTGAAGACTGTTATACGATATTAAATACCGTACATGTGATAGGTAGATTCAGTTAAGAATCTCCTTGACAGGGTTTGTGACAATCCGTCAATTTACGATTAATATTTTATGCTCAAATATTATTTGAAAATATTATTTTAATGTTACAATATGAACTCACTTATTTTTGGGAAGAAATTTGGATTTACGTCTTGAAGTAGCATCAACTACGTTTAAATCGGAGGATTCTACATTACGTGCTTACGTTTACATACACCGTCTTTGGTGACAGTCTGACATTTCAGAAAATAAATTTATCTGTGAATATTATTTTGGAGTTTTAAATTTGTGTTGGTTCATAAACTCACAAATTTACGAGAAGAGACTAGGACTTACGATTTTATTTTAACGTCCTTTACGACTAAACCGGAAACCTTAGGATTACGTATTTACGTTTTCGAACTCCGTTTTTGATGAAACAATTTTTATTAGATTCGTTTTGTGCCGTTGATCCATAATTTATAAAAACGTTTTTCGTAAAACGACCCGAGGGCACGCAAATCGAGGAAACTAAAATCGAGGAGTACCCGTAATTAAATGGGGATGAGACAAGTGGGACACTTGCCCCACCCCCACAAACCCATGGCTAGACTTAGCCACATAACCCATGTGTTGTCAAAAACTTCACAAGGAAGCTAAGACACTTGTCTTATAACTCCCCAAAACCATTTCACAAAACCATTTCCTCTCATTTCCTCCATGCAAAACAACCAAAATCCTCTCTTCCTCTCTCTTTGATTTCGTCCCACTCTCACACAAAACACCCCATTTGATCTAAATTTAACCACAAACTATTGTTATAACTTACATATGTTAATCTCCTTCCAAAGAGATGAAGATTGGTGCAAGTTTTAACATCCAAGGAGAAGTTTCTATGGAGTCTTGGGGCTGATTTCTCAAGGAGTTTTCATGAAGAACAAGGGCTGATTTTTGGAGGAATCTACAAATACTTGGTGATCCTAGAAGTGGTGTTGATATCTCATAAGATTGGTTACCCAAAACCATGTCTTGTTCATCCAAAAGCTCATCATTTCATCACTTTGGTGGTATAAAGATTGTCCTCCTCATCTTCTTGTTATTTTGATTATGTAAACAAGTATTTTATTTCCTATTGTATATGTATATGATGATTATATGATGATAAAAATGTTATGTGGGGATTTGGTATTGATAAACATGATTAAAAAGGTGAAAAACTATAAAGAACAAGGCTAAAATCTTGCTTAAAAGTGATGGCTGTATAAAACAGTAAAGAAACAGGTCATGGACTGATAAAATGATGAAATAGAATCCATTTACAGTAAGCTATATGTCTTGTACACATGTGAGAGTTGGCCATGCAATGGAATCATTGTAATGAGTGAGATATGATCAAAACAAGTTTAAGGTACAAATCTGAGTTCACTGTTTTGGATGATTTTTAGAAAATACTTAGAAGATGATTCAACAGTAGCTATAGAAGAGTTAAATGTAGAACATATCATGTAGTTTATGTGATAAAAATTTGAGCTTCTATCTAAATATATAACTCAAGATATGGCAGTTTTGGTGAAAATGAAAATAAAAATCAGATTTTGGAAATTAAAGAATAATAGTATTATATAAGCACTCAAAATTTTATTGTATAAAATGTAAAGTTAAAACCCACTAACTTATGGAGTTTATTTATATAAATATGTAAAAGGTTAAATAAGTGTATAAATAAAATGGTAGTGAAATAATACTTATAAGTAATAAAAACTATAAACTTGATTTGTACGACTTTTTCGGCTATTACCGTAAAATTAACGTTTTTGTTAAATAAAACTTAGACGGTTGGACCCGTCTAATGTAAACTTTATAAAACTTATATACTGATATATAAACATGTATAACAAGTAAAAGCCGATAAAACCCGAACTATATAACATACGAACATTAGCGGACTAAATTAACGTTATTGGACTAATAATTGGATTAAATAAGATAAACACTTATAAAAAGAACTTATTGGGCTTAACCCATTTGGGCCCAACTTGTAAAGTTTAAATACTGATAATATAAGTGTAAAATGGATTAAAACAAGTTAAAGAACTTATAATAAGTTTATTGGACTTAAAACGTGTCAATAGGTAAAACTAGTATGCTAGTATAAAAGTTACCGACATATAACACTAAAATGAGTAAACGAGAATATGTAAACCCACTTGATCATCACACATATATAATCATCATATGTATACATAATTTTTATTTTTATAAAGTCATTGGACATGAGTCTAAGACGAGTATTATTTGTCTAGGTTTCCGTGATTGAAGCACGTACCGTAATCCAAATCGCCGATAATCGCCTTCCCACATCAACGTGAGTTCATAGCCTCGCACTCTTTTAAATGTTTTATAAATGTTTTATAAACCTGCGAGGGAGATAACATGTTAGTTTTTATAAAAATAGGACACCATTTGTCCCGATTGCTTGTTTATTGATTTGGACCCGAATGATTGAATGACCCGATTGTATGACCCTATGAATGATTAAAGGACCCGATAGATGAAATAAAAATGGATTATTAAAGTTAGGTTATGTCACTAAAAGTCCCATTAGCATGAATTGTGAACTACCGGGATTTGGTAGACGCTTGTGCATATAATAGTACTATTTGGGGACGATCACCCCAGTTCGCGCCTTGACGGTTGATCCCCGTCGTGCCACATTGGTTGGTAAGCGAATTTATGTATGAGAAGATTTCCATAGCGTGACCTTTGTGACGACACGCTACTTTAGATGGGCAAAATTGGTATCGGGTTAGCTACCCGTTGTTTGTTTTAGTAAGGTAACAATGTCATGCGGCTTATAATAATCCAATCAACGAAATACTGCTATACGCACCAAATTACGATGTATTGCCTGACTAGCAATACGGGGTCATACTATTGATATTATGTTCGTGTTTTGGTTTTATATAACCATATTCGTATAACGGTTTTTATGATTAAACAACGTTATAAAACGTATTATATGATGTTTTAACGACAATGGTTCGTATAATGATTTTTAAGGCAAATGCCTATATTATGATTTTCGATAAAGATTTGTATAAAAATGAACTTGGCTATTTTATGGCCTATTACAATGATTTGTACGAAATGATTTTTGGTAATAATTTTATACCAACGTTATATTGATGGAATTTATTAAACTCTATGAATTCACTCGGGTTATCGCTGACCTTTTCTTTTAACATGTTTTATCTCAGTTACTTGAAGGTAATTCTCGGGAAGACAACAAGAATTCATGGCCCGCACCTAAATACTTATTTCCATTCAAATGCTTTATAAAACCTGTATTAAATACAATGACTTGAGACCTATGTAACTTTGACATTTATGAATGGAAATGCTTTATAAATAAACGACGCGATTTTTATGCGTTGTCTATGATGTGAGTAATGTGCTATCCCGTAACACTAACGAGTCTTCCGCTGTATTGAGTTGTATAAATTTGGGGGTGTTACAGTTTGGTATCAGAGCTCTCGTTATAGAGAACGAAAGATTTTTTAAAATCAAGGTTTTGAATAAAACATTTCAAAATCTTTTAACTAAAAACATTTTTCTAAAAATGTCTAAAAATCTTTTGACTATAACGGTGCTGAAGAATTCCCGAGTTACCGACGAGGCCAGACTGAGAAGTGTTATTTTAATATATATATAACTTGGATTATATATATATATATATATATATATATATATATATATATATATATATATATATATATATATATATATATATATATATATATATATATATATATATATATATATATATATATATATATATATATATATATATATATATATATATATATATATATATATATATATATATATATATATATATATATATATATATATATATATATATATATATATATATATATATATATATATATATATATATATATATATATATATATATATATATATATATATATATATATATATATATATATATATATATATATATGATGTAATTTTATTACATGATTGTTTAATGATTATTTTGATTTTTATACGAGGTATTTATACGACGTAGATTGTCACAAATAACCCTAACTCCCCTAGCAAATCAATCGAAGCTATTCTCGTAGGAATTCTAGCTATCTTAGATCTAAACCAAGTTGTGGATATTTTATGATCCCAGTAAAATGGTTGATATTCGTATAAATATAGATATTAGTTGATTGTGATAGTGAGAAAGAATTGGCGAGATTAAAACTTATATCGATGTCATGACGATCTTTTCTTATAGAGTGTAGTTTGACAAAACGTTACCACCTAGAAAGATGTCATCTGAGTCGTTGTCACCCACTTCTTAAATTTGAAATCGAAAGGGTGAATGTTTCACTTGAGGCTGTCATTGGAACCATTACCCAAAAGCCTCATGCCACTAATACCTTTCCGAGAAATCTAATTGAATGTGTGAGTCATCTCATGCTAGTGACTCATTTGATAATTATTGATAAAGGAGTTATAGGATTGGAAATTAAGTATTGATCATTTCGAGCTTTTATTTCCCTTTTAAGGTGTAAGAATAAGGATGAAAGTATTGGAATATAAAGTAGGATATCGAATAAGTATAAGTTGGCTGAAACTTAAATAAAAGTAAAATTTAACTTGTATGGAATACAAGATTGATAAGAGGAAGTCTTTAAGTTTTGTGATTGAATTATAAGGTTTTAAATGATTGTTAGTTTGTGTTAAGGGTTGTTCCTAGGCCATTGTCTACTAATGAGGATGCCCAGTGTCCAAGAAGTAAATTGAAGAAATCTTCTTCTAAATTGGGACCGATGGATCTTCTAGGACAGGTGGGACACCTAATGACTCTTGTAGATTAGTATTCATTGTGGTATCTTTTAAGAATCCCTAACTTAACTGAGATATCAGTTGGTAGGATGAGTTCTGAGAATTGTATGACATAGTGACACGTAATGTGTTACGTTACAATTTTGACTTGTTTGTGATTAATAAAAAGACTACCTTTGATTGCTAAATTCGACATGTATCGATGTTATCTATCTTTTCTTGCTTGTCTCTAATGCTCGCATTAGTGATGCAACCATTGAACAAGTACTCATCTTGAATCGAGTTACATTGTGAATTATTCTTTTGAGTGCCATCGAGATCATGAACCTCATGATTAATTGGCTAAGCTCATTTCCTATTGTATTGTAGTTAAGTTCTTGGTGAACAACTCTTCATCACTTTTCTGCAGATCACTCATTGTTTTTATAAAGTTAAAACAGTATCCCTTGAGGAAAATTGGATTTTCATCACTATATGGATTATTTAAAGTGAGATTTATAAGTGATTGTTATCGAAATGAGGTTGTTTATAAAACACCTTGGAAAACTTAATTGTTTTCATGATAAAGAAAATCTTTGTAAATTTATTCTTGATTTTTATTAAGCATGAAAATGTTTTTATTATAAACATGATGATAAAGTTTTGACGAACTGAGTATTGCATCGTTAATCTTGAAATTGTATATAGTTGCGCGCCTACATACAATTTGGAATGGACCATGCGAGACTGATTAGTAGTCACCATAAAACTAATGAATAAACACTACATTTTCTTTGAAGATTGTGAAAGATTAAAATTTATGAGATCTGCAAGAAGTGAAAAATAAGGACATAGTGTTAGGGACACCTACATATGTGCCTGTAGCATCTATTCTTCTGAGTCGAATTTACTCATCTGTGGAAATTGTCTTATTTGACAATTGACAATTCTTTCTTGTCCAATTCTCCCGTAGTGAGATTCTTAGGAAAAGTATCTGATTACCGAGTGTTGATACCCGACTGTATGTATTGACGCTCTTATCATTTCTTATGATTTGATTTCATTTGAATGACCCGGGTAACGATCCGAGGAGCTATCGAATGCGTACTCAAATTATGAAAACATGGATATATTCATATTCGTTAAATGTTTTCGTCTGTATCTGATTTGAAATTCTCTCGCGTAGATTATGCGTTGACCTTACTCTTTTAATAGTAGTTGTGTCTCCATATATCCCTGAATTTGTGAAGGATTATGAATTATTATTAGTCTTTTGAGAAGTTCACATCTTATCGACAACAATGCAACTGGAAAGTTGATAGTGCCCGTAGAATGGATTGATTGATTATGACATGACGACATTGTCTTAATTGATGGGAACTCGAGTAGAATTCCCCTAAATGATAAGATGTTGATTATCAAAAATGATCTAAATAATTCTTGGTGGATGACCATATTCTGCATTTAGACTTGGAATTATACCGTGAATGGTTGTGAGTTAGTCTTAGATATTATAATCTTGAAAGAACCTAATATGAATTTAATAAAAGATGTTTATGTTATCTGAAACTTTAGGAAGTATTTATTGGTGAATTACCTAGACTTTTGCCATTAAGGCAAGTTGAAATTGGTATTGATTATATTCTCGGTGCTGCACCTGTGGCTTGTGCACTGTACGTCAGCACCATCTAAATTAAAGGAATTACCGTACAACTAAGAGAGTTGTCGGAGAAAGATTTTATTATACCAAGTCTGTCATCATGAAGAGCTATGGTGTTATCATTCCTTATATTTATAGATTACTGTGAACTGAGTAAATTGACAATCGAAAACGAAATCCATAACTCGAAATGGAAGATTTGTTCGATCGTTTACAAGGTTCTAGCGTATGTTTTAAAGATTTGATCCACCGCATGGTTATTATCAACTTCGCGTCCGCGAAGAAGATTATGTATTCCAATCACTACATCCGGTACTTGTAATGAACATTATGAGTTTCACGTGATGTCGTTTGGATTGACTAATACACATGTAGCATTCATAAATTTGGTGAATCATGTGTGAAGGCTGTAACTTAATAAATTCATGCTCGTGATCATTAAGGACCATTTATTTGTTTATAAGAATCAGAATGAGTTAATAATTATTTATAGATTGCCCAGAATTGGCCGAACGATAAAAACCTGTACTTTGAATATTTAACATATGACTTAAGACTTAATTCTTTACATGATTTAACCATGTGATTAATAGATAATGGAATATAAATTGACTCTTCAAAAATTAAGAGCCCTTTTAAGACTTTGGCTTTACAAAAAAGAAAGTGCAAGTGTGTTTTGACAAATGTTTTAACAAAGAACTTTTGAGGGATTATTCCCTTAAAACCAAAACATATAACTAAACTTCTGTTTAGGGGTAAATGTTTTTGCATACCTTAAGACAACCTAAGAAGGATTGAGGAAACCCATTTAAACCATAACTTGAAATTTAAAATGACACTTTTTACTTTTCAACTAAGAAAACTTTGACCAAAGTATAGACAAAGGTTTTTCGAACATTTACGAAATCTTATTAAATTTTTTCGATAAATCAACAAGAATCTTGTTAATTAAATTCAAATTATTTTTGAACATTTTATATAATTGGTCAAACTAAGAAATTTAAACTTTTTACGTTTACGTTTCATAAAAATTAACTAATAATTATTTAATTAATCATAATAATTATCGACGCTTTAAACGCCGGATTGAGAAAAACTGATAAAAATGATAGATAAGACGAAACTGAAACTTAGAAAATATGAAGAAAGGCGAATGTAATTACTGACGCATAATATAGAAAGAATATCTGAGTGAATTGTGGACATGATAATTATATCATCATGAGAAGTGAATATAAATACCGACACATTATGTATAAAAGATAAAGAACTAATTAGGACATGTTCCTTAATAATGAAGGTGCAAAATAAATTGCCGAACGATATAAAAATAAAAGATGTTTGTAAGAAGAATAATATAAATAATAGAAAAAAAGGGGGTTCGCGGCTAATGTGAACCATTAGAATTGAGAAGCCAATAGCGTTGAATGTTTTAAAGACCACATGTGATTTTCTAAATATGGAGGATTGTGAGATATAGTTATGTTGGAATTTGTAAGTATAAGTATTATATGTATGTCATTTTTGACTAAAAGTATCTTTTTCTGAAGAAGTTGTACTAATGGCAATTATGAAGGCAGATATCGCCTCATACATTAGTAAACGTCTAGCTATTGCAAAGGTCATCATCTGAATTTGATTCGATTTGGGTCATCGTCGACAGACTGACCAAATCTACTAATATCATTCCCGTTAATGATAAATGCAAAAGATTTATGTAAACATAGTGTGCCTGTATCGAACATCTTTATCAAGATCCTCGCTTCGCATCGAATTTCTAGAGATTTGCTCAGAAATCATTGAGAACGAACCTTGATGAGAGTACTATGTACCACCCCAAATCGAAGGGACGAGGTAAAGTAACGATACAAAGTAATATAAGTGCTGTTTTATGTTTGAATGATTGACCTTTGGTAATAGACCGTATAATCGTTTTCCTTTGAAAGGATTATCATTGATAATCATCGTATTAGGATTAAGATCGAATCTTGTTAGGATCTAAGTAGTAGAGCATCTGTAAGCAGGAGTTGAAATGAAGACACCCGACATACACCCATTGTGAGTTGGACATGTCTTTTAGGTTTAAGGTTTCCTATGATGGCAAACCTATCCTTGCAAAATACCCGACCCGCGAGATCTGAAATGATTGTTGAAATTAAAATTTGATTATTAACTGCCGATAGTGGGCAGGAGGTTATATGAATATGAAATGTAGATCTTGAAGTGCCAAATGGGTAGCGAAGTTATGCCACAATTTTTAACCTTGGAAAAATGAATTCATGATCTGACAAATCATGGGATATAAGTCCCCGTTGTTTGGGACCATTGAGATGATGTGAAAAGTTGGGATTGAAAGGCATATAAGCTGGATCTACCCTAGGACTTCAAAAGCTGCGTGAGTTATGATTCGTATATCGAACTTGATGGAATATCTATCAAGTGAAAATCTGATTGTTCCTTAGTAATATTTAGATCGTCAAAAAGTTGCATTCATCGGAAACCCGTGATCATCATGGATAGAGAAAGTAAGTCAACATTAAGCCTGATCTTATTCCCGTAGTTATGTTTGATGAAACTCGCGTATTGTAATGAATTGCACTTGTGAGAAAAGACCGAATGTGGAGGAAATACCCACATGGCTTTAACTCTATAAGAAGCGAGTAGTAAGGTAAGATGATCTTTGAGGACAAAGATCCTGTTTAGGGGTAAATGCTGTGACAATCCGTCAATTTACGATTAATATTCTATTCTCAAATATTATTTGAAAATATTATTTTAATGTTACAATATGAACTCACTTATTTTTGGGAAGAAATTTGGATTTACGTCTTGAAGTAGCATCAACTACGTTTAAACCGGAGGATTCTACGTTACGTGCTTACGTTTACATACACCGTCTTTGGTGACAGTCTGACATTTCAGAAAATAAATTTATCTTTGAATATTATTTTGGAGTTTTAAATTTGTGTTGGTTCATAAACTCACAAATTTACGAGAAGAGACTAGGACTTACGATTTTATTTTAACGTCCTTTACGACTAAACCGGAAACCTTAGGATTACGTATTTACGTTTTCGAACTCCGTTTTTGATGAAACAATTTTTATTAGATTCGTTTGTGCCGTTGATCCATAATTTATAAAAACGTTTTTCGTAAAACGACCCGAGGGCACGCAAATCGAGGAAACTAGAATCGAGGAGTACCCGTAATTAAATGGGGATGAGACAAGGGGGACACTGGCCCCACCCCCACAAACCCATGGCTAGACTTAGCCACATAACCCATGTGTTGTCAAAAACTTCACAAGGAAGCTAAGACACTTGTCTTATAACTCCCCAAAACCATTTCACAAAACCATTTCACAAAACCATTTCCTCTCATTTCCTCCATGCAAAACAACCAAAATCCTCTCTTCCTCTCTCTTTGATTTCGTCCCACTCTCACACAAAACACCCCATTTGATCTAAATTTAACCACAAACTATTGTTATAACTTACATATGTTAATCTCCTTCCAAAGAGATGAAGATTGGTGCAAGTTTTAACATCCAAGGAGAAGTTTCTATGGAGTCTTGGGGCTGATTTCTCAAGGAGTTTTCATGAAGAAAAAGGGCTGATTTTTGGAGGAATCTACAAATACTTGGTGATCCTAGAAGTGGTGTTGATATCTCATAAGATTGGTTACCCAAAACCATGTCTTGTTCATCCAAAAGCTCATCATTTCATCACTTTGGTGGTATAAAGATTGTCCTCCTCATCTTCTTGTTATTTTGATTATGTAAACAAGTATTTTATTTCCTATTGTATATGTATATGATGATTATATGATGATAAAAATGTTATGTGGGGATTTGGTGTTGATAAACATGATTAAAAAGGTGAAAAACTATAAAGAACAAGGCTAAAATCTTGCTTAAAAGTGATGGCTGTATAAAATAGTAAAGAAACAGGTCATGGACTGATAAAATGATGAAATAGAATCCATTTACAGTAAGCTATATGTCTTGTACACATGTGAGAGTTGGCCATGCAATGGAATCATTGTAATGAGTGAGATATGATCAAAACAAGTTTAAGGTACAAATCTGAGTTCACTGTTTTGGACGATTTTTAGAAAATACTTAGAAGATGATTCAACAGTAGCTATAGAAGAGTTAAATGTAGCACATATCATGTAGTTTATGTGATAAAAATTTGAGCTTCTATCTAAATATATAACTCAAGATATGGCATTTTTGGTGAAAATGAAAATAATAATCAGATTTTGGAAATTAAAGAATAATAGTATTATATAAGCACTCAAAATTTTATTGTATAAAATGTAAAGTTAAAACCCACTAACTTATGGATTTTATTTATATAAATATGTAAAAGGTTAAATAAGTGTATAAATTATAAAAATGGTAGTGAAATAATACTTATAAGTAATAAAAACTATAAACTTGATTTGTACGACTTTTTCGGCTATTACCGTAAAATTAACGTTTTTGTTAAATAAAACTTAGACGGTTGGACCCGTCTAATGTAAACTTTATAAAACTTATATACTGATATATAAACATGTATAACAAGTAAAAACCGATAAAACCCGAACTATATAACATACGAACATTAGCGGACTAAATTAACGTTATTGGACTAATAATTGGATTAAATAAGATAAACACTTATAAAAAGAACTTATTGGGCTTAACCCATTTGGGCCCAACTTGTAAAGTTTAAATACTGATAATATAAGTGTAAGATGGATTAAAACAAGTTAAAGAACTTATAATAAGTTTATTGGACTTAAAACGTGTCAATAGGTAAAACTAGTAAGCTAGTATAAAAGTTACCGACATATAACACTAAAATGAGTAAACGAGAATATGTAAACCCACTTGATCATCATATATATATAATCATCATATGTATACATAATTGTTATTTTTATAAAGTCATTGGACATGAGTCTAAGACGAGTATTATTTGTCTAGGTTTTCGTGATTGAAGCACGTACCGTAATCCAAATCGCCGATAATCGCCTTCCCACATCAACGTGAGTTCATAGCCTCGCACTCTTTTAAATGTTTTATAAATGTTTTATAAACCCGCGAGGGAGATAACATGTTAGTTTTTATAAAAATAGGACACCATTTGTCCCGATTGCTTGTTTATTGATTTGGACCCGAATGATTGAATGACCCGATTGTATGACCCTATGAATGATTAAAGGACCCGATAGATGAAATAAAAATGGATTATTAAAGTTAGGTTATGTCACTAAAAGTCCCATTAGCATGAATTGTGAACTACCGGGATTTGGTAGACGCTTGTGCATATAATAGTACTATTTGGGGACGATCACCCCAGTTCGCGCCTTGACGGTTGATCCCCGTCGTGCCACATTGATTGGTAAGCGAATTTATGTATGAGAAGATTTCCATAGCGTGACCTTTGTGACGACACGCTACTTTAGATGGGCAAAATTGGTATCGGGTTAGCTACCCGTTGTTTGTTTTAGTAAGGTAACAATGTCATGCGGCTTATAATAATCCAATCAACGAAATACTGCTATACGCACCAAATTACGATGTATTGCTTGACTAGCAATACGGGGTCATACTATTGATATTATGTTCGTGTTTTGGTTTTATATAACCATATTCGTATAACGGTTTTTATGATTAAACAACGTTATAAAACGTATTATATGATGTTTTAACGACAATGGTTCGTATAATGATTTTTAAGGCAAATGCCTATATTATGATTTTCGATAAAGATTTGTATAAAAATGAACTTGGCTATTTTATGGCCTATTACAATGATTTGTACGAAATGATTTTTGGTAATAATTTTATACCAACGTTATATTGATGGAATTTATTAAACTCTATGAATTCACTCGGGTTATCGCTGACCTTTTCTTTTAACATGTTTTATCTCAGGTACTTGAAGGTAATTCTCGGGAAGACAACAAGAATTCATGGCCCGCACCTAAATACTTATTTCCATTCAAATGCTTTGTAAAACCTGTATTAAATACAATGACTTGAGACCTATGTAACTTTGACATTTATGAATGGAAATGCTTTATAAATAAACGACGCGATTTTTATGCGTTGTCTATGATGTGAGTAATGTGCTATCCCATAACACTAACGAGTCTTCCGCTGTATTGAGTTGTATAAATTTGGGGGTGTTACAGGGTTTCGCGGCTGTATTAGCCGTTCTCTTTACTCGACCGTCTCAAAGAAAGACTGCGAACATAAAGAGTGAATCAATTGGATAGATAACCGCTTGATTAAAGTCATCAATTCAAAATCCTGGAACAAGTGTGATTCGTAAAGAATCTTACCATTGTTGCTTTCCAGTTGACACAAGTTTGATTCATAAGAATCTCACAAGTCACCTACCGTAGCGCTGTTTGATGTTGACGCTAGAAGGATTTCCATTCGTCACTATGAATATTAATGAATATCACTCTGAATGTTCTGGCAAGACCAAAAAGATATTGCGTAGAAACCTGAAACGAGTTTGAGTCAATTTACAATCAAACCACTGTTGCTTTTCAGTTTACACATGTTCAATTCATAAAGAATCTTGCATATGACCTACCGCAGTGCTGTTTGATGTTAACACTGGAAGGATTTCCACTCATCATTGTGAATACTAAGTAGTATCACTCTGAGTGTTCTAGCAATATCACAAGGATATAGCGTAGGACTCTATTGATCTTCATCCGTGTGTCCTAACGAGATTTGATTGATCTCTTGGCTCTAGACTCGATTTGTGCACTTTTAGTGGTCAGAGGCTGGAGCAGATGCCACCTATTCAATATCAACTATCTCGAAGTGAGAAAGTCAATAGAAGTCATGTTGTTCTTCGTGACAATAAAACAAACTTATTTTGAGAGAAGCCTGAGTAGCTAGGAAAGGGTTGTTCATACATCACTAGGTCCATGATGAGTTGTCTTCATGATGTGTTGACCCGGTTTCTGCCTAAGTTGTATGGAGGGCTAATTTCTTTACACCCTTTATCCTTACATTTCTTTTTCATTCTTCAACCCCTTCAATGCTTACCAAGACATCATTACTAACACCTTGTTGTGATTATTCCAGTGTTAGCATCAGTACTTAGTCGGCATTCAACTATGTTCACATTCTACTCCATCTTTCCTAAGGACTTCTAATAATCTATTGGATTGTCCCTGGGAAGATCCCTCCGGTTTTGGTTGGATCATAGGACTTAAAACCTAACCACCCTTTTGACACCAATAACGTCGTGAATTAAAGATGTTGTGGGTATTTGATCGTAACCATGAAAACTACTTTAAATTCTAACAAAGTGTTTGAAAAACATTTAACACCTTGCTAGTTTTGTCGTTTCAGAAATGCTACCCCTTCACATGTGCTTTGAAACACGAAAGAATTTAAGTAGAAATTTTGCACATGTGGGTAAGAGTTAAAGTGCTTGAGTCTATAGATCACATTTTAATCACATTTTCTCCCCCTATCTCTAATATATAATATCGTTTGATATTAGATATACCAAATTTGATTAAAATATATTTTGAAAAATAGTCTTGAAAATCTCCAGGAGAAAAATGTGTTAATCTTTTGCATGAAGTTAAAATGCTCCCCCTCAAAAATTGATCCAATTGAATTTTCATTGTGAGGATGTGATCCATATTTCTCTTTTTGAGGGTGAGTTGTTGAACACACAATTTTTGAAAGATTTTGAATAATCATTGAGAAATTATTGAAAAAATTATGTTCAACGCTTTTTGAAAAATCCTATTTCTTTTTGTCGGAGAGGTTAGTCTAAAGCATAACCTTGTGTTCATAGACTTTGAATGTCTTGACAAATCCACTCAAGTGTAAGAAGATTTCTCTTCTTTTGCTAAGGGTAAGAGTACGAAATCGTACACTCCCCCGTGAATATAGATCCGGGTTGAAATCCGAAAGTGATTACAAGCCATTGTGTTGAGCTCAAAACGTTAAATGTTTTGTGACAAGCTCAACCCAAGATAGATTGCTCTACCCGTTGTTGGAAAAATTTTCCAAAATAGACATTTTCCATTAAAAAATAGAAATGACATGTTTTGAAAAATATTTACAACTTTCATTCGAGCTTTATGTACACACCCGTGTCGTTATTGAGCGACATTTCTAGGTACGTCCATACTATCGATAATGAAAGACATCTCGAGAAGAATATTTTTGGATTTTCAAAGATTTTTAATTTTGTGTTTTGCTTTTATATGTTTTATATTTTTGTATTTTGCTTTTTTAAAGATATTTACAGGTTGATGTTTGATAGACAAATCAAGCAGACACCTTTGCTAGAATCTCCAGGTCTGCTGGAGTCAAACATCTCATACCAATTTTCCTAACGAGGTACTCAAACCTATCTTTTGACAGAGCTTTCGTAAACAAGTCGGCTAACTGGTAATCCGTTCCAACAAAGTATAGTTCAACGATACCTCTTTCAACTTGTTCCTTTATGAAGTGGTATCTGACATCGATGTGCTTCGTGCAGGAATGCTGTACCGGATTGCAGGAGATGGCTATAGCTGACTTTGAGTCACAGTACATAGGTACTTTATCGAAGTGGAAGCCATAATCTGTGAGTTGTGTTCTCATCCAAAGAACTTGAGCACAACACGCAGATAGAGACACATACTCCGCTTCGGCTGATGAAAGTGACGTGCAATCCTGCTTCTTGGAAGACCATCCCACAAGCTTATCTTGACCTAGAAATTGTGTACCACTAGAAGTACTTTTTTGTATATCAAGACACCCTGCATGATCAGAAGCTGAATAGGCCGTTAAAAAGAAACCGGTTTCCCTCGGATACCAGAGTCCCAAATGAATGGTATTCTTGAGGTACCGAAAGATCCGTTTAACCTCCTTGAGGTGCTTTTCAGTGGGTCGTGCTTGATAACGTGCACAATAACACGTAGCATGTGATATATCGGGTCTACTTGTTGTCAAGTACATGAGGGGGCCGATCATTGAATGATATCTTGTTTGATGTAGGGCATTTCCCTCCAAGTCAGCATCTAGCGATGTGGTTGATAATGGTGTCCCAACGGGGTCACATGAAGTCATACCATGCTTTTTGCTTATCTCTTGACAATACTTAGCTTGGTTTAAAGATACCACTTGGGGATTGGTGAACTTGAATTCCAAGAAAGAATTTTAGTTCGCCCATCATTGACATTTCAAATTTGATGTGCATTACTTTTTCAAACCATTTTGAAAGTTTTGGGTTTGTAGACCCGAAAATAATGTCATCAACATAAATATGCACGAGCAAAATGTCATACCCATATTTATAAGTGAACATAGTTAGATCAATGGAACCTTTTGAGAAACCTTTGGATACCAGAAATTTCGAGAGCTCATCGTACCACGCCCTTGGAGCTTGCTTGGGTCCATAAAGTACATTGTGGAGACGATACACCTTGTCAGGATAGTGAGGATTGACGAATCCTTCCGGCTGCGTGACATAGACTTCTTCCTTCAAAGGACCGTTAAGAAATGCCGTCTTTACGTTCATTTGATAGAAATTGAATCCCTTATGTGCAACATAAGCAAGGAAAATCCTGACTTCTTCCATACGTGCAACTGGTGCAAAGGATTCATCAAAATCAATTCCCTCTTTCTGGCCATACCCCTTAGCCACTAGCCTATCTTTGTTCTTGATGATCGTGTTTTCTTCATCCATCTTGTTTTTCCAGATCCAACGAAGATTTAAAGGAATCACATCGTATGGTATGTCAAAAAGTTCCCAGACTTTAAGTCTTTCAAATTGTTGAAGTTCATTCGTCATCGATTCAATCCAAGCATGATCAGCCATGGCTTCTTTGATGTTTTTCGGTTCAGCTGAACTCACGGCGAGTGCGAACATACAAACATCGCCATCGGTGGCTAGTTGTCGTCTTGTACGAACAGGTTGTGAAGGGTTTCCAATTACTTGAACCAAAGGATGTTCTCGGGTCCAATGATGTGTTGAAGGATGTCATTGATAGAACGAGTGCATATTTGACGGATCAACATGGCGAGTGGAAGACTCTCCAGTTTCGTGTATTGGTGTACCGAATGGGTTGATAAATTCGTCTTCGTCAGATAATGCATCGTTTGCTTGATTTGTGTTCTCTGGAGCAATGACAGTAGTTGTTGATGTTGTAGGAGCGATTGTTGATGTAATATTCTGAGGAGGTAAATCTGCAGCAACCCGTGTTGAAGTAGATGAAGTTGTATCCTTTTGTTGATGATGATCGGTATCATCATTCGTGTCATGAGTGACAGCGGAAGACTTTGATACAACATGTTTCTCCCCCGTGAAATATTCATCAAACATTGGTCCATATAACATTTCCAACTCTTCAAGTGTCGTGTCGACTGTCATATCTGCTCTAGGAACATGTTCAGGAACCAGCTTTGAACTTGACGGTTCATTGCTGTGGTCTTGAGTTCCGAGTTCCGTGCGGTTGTGAATGGAAGTCATTTGTCGTTGTGGATCGAGACTTAAACTGTTTTGTTCAAGTGCCATTTCTTGTAATTCATCAAATCTAATATGAATAGTCTCGACTATCAATTTTGTTCTCTTGTTGTACACTCTGTATCCCTTAGACTGAGTTGCATATCCCACTAAAATGCATGCATCACCTTTCTCTTTCATCTTGTCCAAATTTTCACCATCTCAAATAATGTAACACGTACATCCGAAAACATGAAGGTGTTTGAGTGAAGGTTTGCGTGTTGGGAATAAAATATGGGTCAGTTCACTAGACGCTGATAAGAAGAATGTCAACGCTGATAGAAAGACATTGGACGCTGACAGCCAAGCGTTGACATTGAAGAAGTCAACGCTGATAGCCTTGAAGATTGACACTGATGGAATATCTTCATACGAATCTTTTTGTTTATTTGTTTCTTTATTTATGTATGGTAAAGATAAGCATAACATTGTATTTTCTATTATTATCTTTACCTAGAATAGTTGATTCGTAGCTTATTGTACAAGACTTCTTGTTCTATAAAAGAAGATCTTTTAGGTTAAAGTAAGATATCAGTTTTCATAAGTATTTGCAAGTTAAACCTCTTTCATTGTAATCAAGTTTGATTATTCTAATACAAGTGAAAGTTTGTTTAACATCTTTGTGTTTTAGATCAAGTGTTAATTCCGCATAACACTTTGTTACTTTACTTATAAGCAAAGGTTTCTCTACGTGTAGTACTTGATCTAATCTCGTATACACAAAGCTTAATCGATCTAAGTTTGGGATCAACAAGTGGTATCAGAGATTGTTGAGAAACTTTTGATCTTTAAGTAACGCAAGAACCCTAAAACACCAAAAACCCTAAAAACTCTAAAATTCTCAAAACCCTAAAAACACCATGTCTGGCACAGATCAACCTGCTGCTTTGCTACAAAACAACTCCTCAAATCCTAGTATCAAAATTCCCATGTTTGATGCCAGGAACTTTGAGCTTTGGAAGTCAAATTTTGAGCAATATATAGCTATTCATGACTACACTCTTTGGGAGATTGTCGAATATGGGAACACATTCGACAAAGCAGCAAAGATTGTTGCTGCAATTGCCACAAGGACAGCTGTTCCTAATTGTCCTGAAGCTGATAAGAAGGAAAAGCCTGGAGATGGGAGAGCTGTAGCTGTTGAAGATATAGCCAAGAAGAGGGTGGACATGAAAATCTTGAACATCATGAAACACGCCCTAGGTCACGAGAATCAGCACAAGTACAAACGCTTTGAGTCTGCAAAAGAGCTTTGGGAAGCTCTTGAAGTAGCACATGGTGGCAATGCTGACACAAAAGAAGAAAAGAAGAAGCAACTCTTGCATGAGTATGCTGTCTTTAAAGCTCAACCCAATGAAAATCTCAGCAGTGTGAGAAGTAGACTTCTTGACATCACAAGTCAACTTTCCTTCATGGGAACACAGATTGATGACCCTGAATTGAATGCTACTTTTCTCAAAAGCCTTGGTGATGTATGGAAGATTGAGACAAGATCCATTCTTGTCAATAATACCCACAAGACCTCCAGGTTTGATGACATCTTCAACAAACTAAGACTGTTGGAGAATGAATGGCAATTGGATAGTGATAATAAATCTTCCAGTAGTAACATGGCCTTCTTCTCACAAAGTGAAGGCCAATTTGATTCCATGAACTTCTATGGACATCCAGCCACTGGATCTCAAGGTGTCAGCGCTGGATGTCAGTCTGTCAGCGCTGGATCATATCCTGTCAACGCTTTATACTCAAGCGCCGACACACACAACTTTGGCGCTGATAGACTTAAACCTGCTGGTTTAGATCTAGATACTGTGTGTGCATTCATTGCTTCTTTGCCCAGTGATTCAAGGATTACATATGAAGATCTTGAGCAGATAAGTGATGAACAATTGGAAGAGATGGACATCAAGTGGACTATGGCTCTTGTAAGCTTAAGAGCAAACAGGTTTAATAAAAGGTTCAAGAAGAAGATGACCTTTAATGCTAAGGATGTTGCTGGCTTTGACAAGTCCAAGGTTGAGTGCTACAACTGTCATAGGATGGGGCACTTCATGAGGGAATGTAGATCTCCAAGAAGATCTGATGCTGGTAAGCCCTCAAGCCAAATGGTTAAGAGCCAAGATCCCAAGGCCATGGTTGCTGTTCAACAAATTGATGGTGTTGGAGAATGGGACTGGAGCTGGATGGCCAAGGATGAGGAAGAGGACAGAGCTTTGGTTGCTGAAGTTAAAGAAGAGCATGTTGAATATGCTCTCATGGCACACTCCTCCTCTTCATCAGATAATGAGGTATATGATGATGCTTTCTGTTCTAAGGGTTGTCGTTTAAATACTGAAAAACTAAATCAAGAGATAGCAAAATTATTAGATGAGGCAAGTACTGAAAGATGCAAAGTATCTAATTATCAAATTGCTCTTACCCAAACAGAAAAGACAGTAGCTGAGTATAAGAAAATGGAGTTTGATTTAAAGGATCAAATAAATATCTTAAAACATGAGTTACATCAGAGTAAAGATGTTCAAGATATAGTAAATAGGGTTAATCTTGATTTGATAGCTCAGTTAGAGGAGGCTAACAAAAATAAAGATAATGTGAGTCTTAAAATCCAGAGATTTGATAAGGCCACACAATCCCTAGGAGAGTGTGTTAGTAAACAAAGAGACTCTAAGGATATGAGTGGGATTGGGATGAATAATTATACTGGTGTTCCACCACCAGCTGGGGATTTCTATGGTGTCCAATCAAAGGACTTATCTTGGACTGGCTTGCCAGAGCTTCAAGAGAAGGAATTCATTCCTCCACCTAGAGTGACTTCCCCAGTTGAGGAATACAAGCAAAAACTGACTGACCTAGATGAGTGGAAGAAAGCTAACCACACCTTGTTTGTTAAGGGAGGGTTGTTGTGTGAAAGTCCAAATGAGTCCACACCAAACATGATACCAATTGTGGAGTCCAATGATCCTAAACCTATTAAGATCACACACCCTACCACTGGCAAAGCTGTTGACCTTAGCCCACAAACTGTTAGAAAACCTAGTGTTAAATATGCAGAGATGTATAGGAATACTAGGTCACCAAAAAGCCAAGTTAGTAACCATGGAACAGGCTTCTTTGCTTCTAGACCTAAGACTATGTCTAGAAAAGCTTGTTACACATGTGGTAGCTTCTAACATTTGGCATACAAATGTGTCAACGCTTCCAATGTCAACGCTGATAGGAACCATTTCAGCGCTGACAAAAGTCAACATAGGTCAAACACTGTCAGACCCAATACCTTTGTGAACAAAAGTTCACAAGTTGTTAGACCAGCACCATTCTTTTCTAGAGGGTCTAACACACAAGGCCTAAGACCTTTTCAAAAGTCAAACACTTGGTCCAATAGGCAATGGGTTCCTGTAGCAAACCCTAGGTTCAACGCTGATAAAGGCAATCGGGGCGCTGACAAGAGCAATTTCAGCGCTGACAGACAGACATCCAAACCTAGGTATTTGCAACCACAGGGAAATAGGTCTAAAGCTTCTACTAGCTTAACATGGAGACCAAAACAAGACCAAAACTCTAATTCTACTGGTGTTTCTATGACATGCAACAGGTTTCATTATATTTCAAAAGCAATGTCAACACCAATTGGGGTTAACTGGGAATTTCATTCTAAAAGGGATGAAAATGGGGTTGTTATGAGAACCAAGTCTGTTCTTGTTGAACAACCAGATGAATCCAAGTCTTCAATGATTATGGATACTGGGATAGTGGATGCTCAAGGCACATGACAGGGAAGGAAGACTATCTGACTAATTTCTCTCCTATTCAAGATGGTGATAAGGTATACTTTGGAGGGGGCTATGGCACCATCACAGGAAAAGGAACCCTTGTCACCAACAATCTACGATTTGAGAATGTCTTCCTGGTAAAAGAACTGGATTATAATTTGTTTAGTGTATCACAAGTGTGTGATAACAAAAATAAGGTTCTTTTCACAGATACTGAGTGCTTGGTGTTAAGCAAAGATTACAAGCTCCCTGAGGAGAAATACATAGATTTTAGAACACCAAGGCATAAAGACATATATAATGTGAATCTTAATGGAATTAAGATAAATAATAAAATGTCATGTCTGTATGCTAAAGCCTCAGTAGATGAAAGTAATCTTTGGCACAGGAGATTAGGGCACATAAACTTTAAGAATATCAATAGACTTGTGAGGCTTGGTTTAGTTGATGGTTTGCCTGAAAAGGCTTTCCACAATGACCACACTTGTGTTGCATGTCTTAAGGGCAAGCAGCACAAGGTCTCATTCAGGTCTAAACAGGTGCACTCTAGTTCTAAACCACTTCACTTATTGCATATGGACCTCTTTGGTCCAACTAATATCGAAAGTTTGAAGGGTAAATCATATTGTTTTGTTATCACTGATGATTATTCCAGGTTTACATGGACTTTCTTTTTAGCCAAGAAAAGTGAAACTGCCCAAAGTCTGATTAATTTCATTACCCAAATTGAAAAGAAAAATGGTAATGAGGTCAAAATTATTAGAAGTGACAATGAAGGTGAGTTTAGAAATCAGCTGTTAGATGATTTTTGTGCCAAGAAAGGGATTACTAGGCAGTTTAGCATAGCTAGAACCCCACAGCAAAATGGGGTTGCTGAAAGGAAGAATAGAACCCTTATTGAAGCAGCCAGAACCATGTTGGCTAATGCCCACTTTCCTATAGCCTTTTGGGCTGAAGCTGTTAACACAGCTTGTTATGTTCAAAATAGGGCATTGGTCAACAAAATACATAACAAGACACCTTATGAATTACTTTGGGGAAGGAAGCCAAATATTGGCTTTCTCAAGCCTTTTGGTTGTCATGTAGTTGTTTTAGAAACTAGTGAAGCCCTAGGTAAATTTGATTCAAAAGGTGATGAAGGCTACTTCATGGGTTATTCAGTGCAGAGCAAAGGATATAGGGTTTACATTAAAAAGGAAAAATGTATACTTGAAAAAGTACATGTTAGGTTTTTAGAGAGTAAACCTAGTGATCCTGAAAGTGGTCCAAATTGGTTGTTTGACTTAGAACCTTTATCTAGAGCTTTAAATTATATGCCTGTTACTGATCCAGACATTGTGAAGGTACCTTCAAGTGTTTTGGAAAAGAGAATTGGTAATGTTTCAGGTATACAGGTTGCTAAGGAGGATGGACCACCAGTAGTTAAATCATCTCCCACACAAGAATATGTTACACTTCCTATATGGACAGATGAGTATTATGCTGCTACTGCTGCTGCTAGAAAAGATAATGGTGGCTTTCAAATACCACCAAATACAAACATGCATACTTCTTCAGGCGCTGACAAAGGGAAATCAAGCGCTGACAAGAGCACTTCAGACGCTGATGGATCATACGCTGACACAAATAGCTCAAGCGTTGTTAGCCCAAACGCTGACAAACAAGGTTCAGACTTTGATAACACCTTTGCACATCTTTTCTCTTCACATTTTGAACAAGGTGGACCTTCCAATGTCCATGAAGAGATTCATGTTGATCAAAGAGAGTCTGATGAAGAAGATATTGGCAACATGGAGCGTGAAGTTGAGGACACCAGACTTTTTGAAGGAGGAGTTATCACCTCCACAGCAAAGGATCACCCCACATCTCAGATCATTGGTGATGTTATGGCTCCAGTACAGACAAGAAGATCTCATCAAAGTCTTGGTGGATTTATTGCCAATATACACAAGAAGGTTGATACCCCTCTTGTACAAGCATGTTTGTTTGCCTGTTTTCTATCACAAGCAGAACCCAAGAAGATTTTTGATGCTCTCAAAGAACCTAGTTGGGTGGAAGCAATGCAGGATGAGCTTCACCAATTTGCTATACAAGATGTTTGGGAGCTGGTTGATTGTCCTAGATATGTGAGACCAATTGGGACAAGATGGGTTCTAAGAAACAAGAAAGATGAAAGAGGCATTGTGGTCAGAAACAAGGCTCGTTTGGTAGCTCAGGGATATACACAAGAGGAAGGCATAGATTATGAAGAAGTTTTTGCACCAGTTGCAAGAATTGAAGCTATAAGAATTTTTCTAGCTTATGCCTCTTGCATGAACTTCACTGTTTATCAAATGGATGTGAAGAGTGCTTTCCTCTATGGGACAATTGTTGAGGAAGTATATGTCATGCAACCTCCTGGTTTTGAAGATCCTGAGAATCCAGACAAGGTTTATAGAGTGAAGAAAGCTATGTATGGACTTCATCAAGCCCCTAGAGCATGGTATGGTACCTTGTCTACCTATTTGGTGGACAATGGATTCAAGAGAGGCACCATAGATCAGACACTATTTACAAAGAAGAAAGGAAAACATGTGTTGCTTGTGCAGGTCTATGTTGATGACATCATTTTTGGGTCTACTGATCCAAAAATGAGTGAGGACTTTTCCAAGCTCATGACAGACAAATTCAAGATGAGTGCAATGGGTGAGATGAACTTCTTTCTAGGTTTACAAGTTCAGTAGAAAGAAGATGGTATCTTCATCTCCCAAGACAAGTATGTAGCTGAAATCTTGAAGAAATATGGTTTTTCTCCACATGAAAAGGATGCTTCCACTCCTATGGATAGGGAACACCCTTGGGGAAAGATTGGAGCTGGAAAGGATGTGGATGTTAGGCATTATAGATCAATGATTGGGTCATTGATGTATCTTACAGCCTCAAGACCTGACATCATGTTTGCTGTGTGTGCATGTGCACGTCATCAAGTGACTCCCAAAGAATGTCACCTTTTTGCTGTGAAAAGAATTTTTAGGTACCTAAGATGTTATCCAGATCTTGGCTTGTGGTACCCAAAAGATTCTCCATTCGATCTTATTGCATATTCAGACAGTGACTATGGTGGTGACAAGTTTGATAGGAAATCCACAACTGGTGGATGCCAATTTCTTGGGAGTAGATTGATATCTTGGCAATGCAAGAAACAAACAGTGGTGGCAAACTCTACAACTGAAGCAGAATATGTGGCTGCAGCTGCTTGTTGTGGACAAGTCTTATGGATTCAGAACCAGCTGTTGGATTATGGGTATAATTTTATGCATACCAAGATTTTTGTAGACAATAACAGTACTTTATGCATTATTAAAAATCCTGTACATCATTCTAAAACCAAACACATAGAAATTAGACATCATTTTATAAGAGATTGCTTTGAGAAAGGTTTAATACAACCAGATAGGGTAGCCACAGAAGATAATGTGGCTGATTTATTAACTAAACCTTTTGATGCTGGAAGATTTCAATATTTGGTAACAAATATTGGAATGGTTAATCTCACTTAATATGTGTTTTGGAACCTTTATGTAAAAGTATGTACAGGATAATGCATTTTTATTGGTCTTTGTGATGATTTAGATTTTCCACTTTATTTTTCTAACACTGACAAAGGTACATGTAACGCTGATCAGTGTTATTTTGCCGTTGTTAGAGATATTATTGTCTAACGCTGACAAGAGTCTCTTCAACGCTGATATGTGTTGTCGGGACGCTGTCAGCAACAAATGTTAGTTTTGTGGTTTTCATCTAAATGTGCAGGTAGGTGGTAGTTTTATGTCATTGGATACAGAGTTGCTTATGGATCTTTGAAGAGCTATTTGGACATGTTTTTGTTTATGGATGATGGTTGGAATATTTATATTCCTATCTTGACATAAATTTTTAATGTTCATATATATTTTGAGAACTCATGTATCATAGTTTGAGGGGAGGTTTAAGGAACCTTTAGGACTCTTGGGTATTCTTCCAATACTCTCATCACAATTCTAGATTGTGTCCACAGGTGAGTATGGGTTAGTTTTACTAAACCATGAGGCACTGTAGCATGCAAAGTTGATAAACTATGTATGCTGCCAAGACATTTTTGGCCTAGAATTGGTTGTGGTCTGATGGGAGACTTGGGAATACTTTGGTTATGGGTTTACCAGGGAGTTACAAAGAATTTTATGAAATAACTTTGTTGGTAACTATTTTGGTTAGCAAGGGACACTAGAGGTCATTTGTGTCTATCTTGCTTAAAGCAAGTGTGCATAAATGGACAGTGCTTGCCGCCCAGTAATTATTATCAACTTGTAAGATATTTCCCTTAGGATAAATTACTTTGTTAAGGTCTTTTTCTTTTTAAAATATTTTTATTTTTAGACGCTGACAAGTTTTTCTCCAAACGCTGTTACGTCCAATCGTGACGCTGACAAGGCTTTAGGCAAACGCTGACAAGAAAATATAGCCGTTGGGCGCTGATGGGCAATTTTTGACCGTTGACACCTAGTGGGCCCTACCCAGTTGTTATTTTTGACTAATCTTTGGCCGTAATTTTTGGGGAGTTGTTACTTTTAATTAATGCATGAGATAAGTTATATTTGATTCAATATTTTCATCATTGCTTTTTGAATATAACTGCCTCATTTTTGACCAATCAAAATCATGCATCTCTCCTATAAATTTGGCTAATCTTTTTATTCTGGGTATTCATATTTTCTTGTCTAACACTTTTCTCCTAGATTTTTCCCACATCACATAACCTAAACAGCTTTCATCATGGCACCCACATTCAACTCAAAGAATTTAACATTGGAGTTCAGGAGCCAACACAATATGGTAGCCTACTTGACTGCTGATGATGATTTGTTCCCTCAGTATTCACAAATGGTGGCATTTTTAAATGCATCCTCATTAAGGTATGCGCTTTCTCATACACCATTAGTCCCTGTCGCACACATTAGACAGTTTTGGAACACTGTTAGTTCCACAACAGCTAATGGAGTGACCACATTAACATCTACTGTTCATGGAAGAACATGGGTGGTCACTGAAGCCTTGGTTCGCCAAGCTTTGCGTCTTGATGACGTTGATGGTGTGACTACCCTTGCCATTGCAACAATAGAACAAGGTCTTAGGGAATTGGGTTATCCTATTCCTGCTGATGTCACTTTAAATAAATATCATAAGCAGGAATTTCCCTCTGACTGGAAATATTTGATACATGTCCTTTTATAATGCTTAAGTCCAAAATGTACTTCTTTTAATGAAATAAACAGGTTAATTGCAAGTGCTTTGGTTTGTCTAACACGTGGGCTTAAGTATAATTTTTCAAAAATGATTTTTGAAGGGATGTGTAAAAACAAGGGAAGTAAAATGACTTTGGCTTACCCTAGATTTTTGCCAATGGTCTTTGATTTACAAGAATATTGTTCTAGGGATCATGACACTTTTTATGAGATCCCTAAACAACAGAAAACCATTTTTGCTAAAATGAGCTCCACAAATGAATCCATACCTCTTACCCAACCAATGCTTGAAGTAATTCAGGCTGCTCAACCACAACCACAACCAGAACCTGAACCCCAACTTGAGCCTATTCATGAACCGTTACCTTCACCAGAAAACATGGACATTGACCAACCCAGCGCTGACACTCAAAATGTTGGCGCTGACACAGCCAATCCCAACACTGATACCATCCCTGAACAATCCCAAACACCCCTTAACCAACCCACACCCACACAATCTACTTCATCTTCTACCCCATTACCATCTAGGTTGAATAAACGCCAAAGGACTACTGGAGTGTTCTCCTCTAGTGGTCCTAGCCTTGTAGCAGAGAGAACCACCTCCACAAGTGTGGCTGGTGACATGGGTGAGGCTGGGGCTATTGACACAGGATTAGATGCTGGTCAAGACAGTCCCAACATCAATAAGACCTCATCTATGCCCTATGATTCTATTTTGGGAGGTCAAATCCCCATTCTAGCTGAGGGCAGATTGGAACCTATGACAATAATTGAATTGACGGCTGCTGTCATTAGCTTGCAAAAGCAAAATGTCAGCCTTGTACAAATTGTCAACAAACAGGGACGTGAACTCCAAGTTTTGAGAGAGAGGGTCACTGTTTTGGAGAATCCAAGTAGCCGGAGTCTAATGGAGGAATCTTCCAAAGGGGAGGATGAAGAGGATGAAGAGGATGAGATGATTCATACAGCTAGTGAGAAGAGTTCAGAGAAGAGTTCACAATTTAGTGAATCTTTACAGGTGGCTGAAGCACTCACCAACTTGAAGAAGCACCCAGTTATTGATACATCCAAGGTGACACCATTAAACTTGTAAGGATCTTTCAAAGAAATATTGGGCGCTAAATACAGGTTTGAACGCTGACACATCCAGCGCTGACAAAGGTAATCGTGGCGCTGATAGAGGTAACTTGAACGCTGATAAAGTTGCAGGTAGTGTTGATGTATTCCAGCCATCAACAATCATCAAAGATGTGTCCACACAGGTTTCTTCTTCTACTTTACCTATTATTGATCCAAAAGACAAAGGTAAAGGAAAATTGGTTGAAGAAGATGTTCCAAAGAAAGATGCAGCACAAATTGCATTTGATGAACAGTTGGCTGCACAACTTTTGGAAAGAGATTTGAAGAGGAGTAGAAGATCACCATTTGTTGTTTCTGAGAGTGAGGAAGAAAGTGGTGATGGAAAAGAAAGTGGTGATGGAAAAGAAGGTGATAGCTCAGATTCAAGTATTCAAATTGTTGAGGATCCAGAAAGGCTTGAATATGGGGATGAGCTAGCAAAGGAAAGGTTGAGTGAGTTGAAGAATCAGATTGATTGGGACCTACCAGAAATCACCAGAATGTACCATGCTTGGGAAGACAAGGTTATGGACAACCCAGGTATGAGTTTATCAGATCAAATTTGGGGGTTGGAAGTTCTTCTTAGGGTACAAGATGACATAAAGGTGATTATGAGGTTTAATGCACAAGAGGTCAAGACCTGGCTCAAGAGAGATAGAAGGCAGTTGTACTATAAGTTGCTTAGATGCCATCAACCCAGATGGACATACAAGAAGTTGTTGGCCTTATCTTTTGAGGAGCTAGAGTATAGGGCACATCCTATTTGGAGGAAGGTGCAAGAACAAAATGTCTACCAGTTTCTTTCAGAAGAAAGGAAACAAGAGCTTGCTGAGGAAATGCAGATTCAAAAGGAAATGAGGATTGCTCAAAGACCAGTGAAGAAAGGAGATCCTTTCCAATTTCCTAAAGATATGGATGTGTATTTTCCAACTGAAGGTGTAATAAGGAAGCATCTCAAGCTTTCTCCATTGGAAGCTTCAGATTTGGTTAATGTAGTACCTCTAGATGACAGAAATCCAATCATCAGTTTTGATGAAGATGAGTGTGGATTTTGGAAGATTGGCAGATTTGGAAAGGAGGTACATACTTTCACTTCAGTTATTTCTATTTTTGCAAGCATAGACATAGAAGACTTGGTGCATCTATGGAGATTAATAGAGGCCAAGTATACAGCTGAAGCACCTACTTCAGCAAATGGAATAAGACTTTGGAACACATTTATGACTTTGTGTGGTCCAAAAGAAGCAGATCCTGCCATATGGAAGGATCTTGAAGAAGATCTCAGTAATCTTCATTGGAGGCTTTATTCTACTTGTGGTGTATTTCATATGAGCTCTACAAAGTTTTCAGAATATTTACTTGTGGATGCTGACTATTTCTTGTCCAAAGAAGTGTTGGAGAAGATGCTAGAGACACCCTTGGAGATTGATTATACTAGTGACGTGGCCAAAGACTTGATCAGATATGTTTATCACCAACATAAGAAGTTTTTGCAAGATTCCTCCTAAGCCTTAAGTTTTTATTTAGAAACTTGATCATTGGAATAGATATCAAGTTTAGGGGAGGATTGTTGGGAATAAAATATGGGTCAGTTCACTAGACGCTGATAAGAAGAATGTCAACGCTGATAGAAAGACATTGGACGCTGACAGCCAAGCGTTGACATTGAAGAAGTCAACGCTGATAGCCTTGAAGATTGACACTGATGGAATATCTTCATACGAATCTTTTTGTTTATTTGTTTCTTTATTTATGTATGGTAAAGATAAGCATAACATTGTATTTTCTATTATTATCTTTACCTAGAATAGTTGATTCGTAGCTTATTATACAAGACTTCTTGTTCTATAAAAGAAGATCTTTTAGGTTAAAGTAAGATATCAGTTTTCATAAGTATTTGCAAGTTAAACCTCTTTCATTGTAATCAAGTTTGATTATTCTAATACAAGTGAAAGTTTGTTTAACATCTTTGTGTTTTAGATCAAGTGTTAATTCCGCATAACACTTTGTTACTTTACTTATAAGCAAAGGTTTCTCTACGTGTAGTACTTGATCTAATCTCGTATACACAAAGCTTAATCGATCTAAGTTTGGGATCAACATTGCGATCATTAATTATGTGATATGGTGTCTTTTCGTGTCTTGGGATAATTAAGGATCGGTTTTGTGTGTAGCATGCGGTTGATATGGCTTCGGCCTAAAGGAATAATGGTATTTTTGAAGCAGATAATAATGGTCGAGCAGCCTCAACTAAAGTACGATTGCGTCTTTCAACAACTTCGTTTTGTTCAGGTGTTCGAGCAATAGATGTTTCATGTTCAATCCCTTCGGCTTCAAAATATTTCTTAAGAGTCGAATTCAAGAATTCTGTGCCTCTGTCAATATGTACCACTTTTACTTGAGCTTGAAGACCACGTTGTATCAACTTAAGGAAGTTAATGAGAACCTCAGGTGTTTCATCCTTGGATCGTAAGAAGAGGGTCCACGTGTACCTTGAGTATTCATCGACAATTACCATAACATATTTCTTCCCATTGATGGTTTGAACACGCATGGGGCCACACAGATCTATATGAAGAAGATCTAATCGTCCTTTAGAGCTTGGTGTAGTCTTTGTCTTGAAATTACTCTGTTTAGCTTTACAAATCTCACAAGAAGAACAAAGATGATCTTTGATGAATTTTAAGTTAGGAAGGCCTCGCACAATATCTTTCTTGGAAAGAGAGTTGATGGTATCAAAGTTAAGATGAGATAACCGTTGATGCCATAACCAAGCTTGAGTCGTTGAAGCTTTAGCCATGAAACAGATTGGAGTTGAAGATGTGGAGTCTTGTAGTGAAATAGTGTAGAGATCAGTACCCCGTGTTCCGGTAAGTAAGTCATTCCCAGCATAATCACGAACAAAACATGTCTTCTTTCTAAACGCAACTTCCAAATCCGCATCAAAGAATTGACCAACCGAGAAAAGATTGTGATTGAGCCCTTCGCCGTAGTAAACCCTTTTGATAGTGATATTCCCCTGAACCAAGTCTCCATATCCTAGGATTAGTGCAAACTGATCATTTCCGAATCAGACCGTACCCAGGAACTTCTCAACAAAGTTAATTAGAAGCTTGAGATTCCCCCTCATGTGCGTCGTGCATCCGGAGTCCAGTATGAAGAGAATTATTTCGATCACCTGCAGAAGAATTAGAACACGATGGAGCATTTGCTAAATTAGATTACATGTTAGTTGTGATTTCCGATTCGTTAGTTTCCTTAATTTCATCACTTAGAGGCACACTAACGCACGTAGTCACATTTTCTGTCCTAACCTTAGGCATCCATTTATATCCTGGAGGACATTGATTAGCAAACCAACATTTCCAAGGCTTGCTATCAGACTCATATAATTCCCTAATTCTGCTTCTAGGGTTCTTAGTGGTGGAGTCTGATGCAATACTTTTCTTTGGGGGGTTGCACCAGAATGGTGCACTTTGCATTTGGGTTTTCTAGTACTAATAGGAATCGCAATTTGCTTCTTAGTTCTAGTTTCTACGCCTTTGACATTATTCGAAACACACATAGCATGATTAGCATTATCACACTTTCCACATTTCACACAAACAAACTTAACATTCAAATCATTCAAAGTCGAATCATTCAAATCGTCATTACACGCGATTACAAACGTTTATTCTTAGAAACATTGAAAATCCTAGGGTGGTCTTCTACTGTCTTCATCTTCCCTTGACTTTTGTGTTGCCAAACCTTTTCATTCATGCAAGTGCTCTTAAGCTGGGGTCGGCTAACACTATCAGTGGGGACTACTCCTGTAGTAAGAGACACACGTCTATTAGTGTTTATAGAAATCTGAGGTGATTGACTTTCTTTGTTGTTTGTAGGTGTAGTGGCCAATCTATACATCCCTGGTTTAACCACATTTGTGTTCTTAATGCTTTGTGATTGAATATGTGTTTTGGGAGTGGTTTGTGGTAACCTATCCTTCCCATCCGTCTTGGGGGCAAACACAGGTTTTGCAAATGCAGAATTAGAGAAAACAGATGGTTTTCCCAAGACAGAGGGTCTAGTCACTTTTTACGCATTGGGTTGTCTTACAACAGGTTTCTTAACACTAGGTTCCACAATTTTCCCACCCATCTTAGCAACGAGTTTCTTCAACTCTGCTATCGCTATTTCCATGTCTTGTAACTGAGCTTTCAACCTTTTAATTTCCAAATTCTGTTCATTCATTTCTCGAAACGTTTTGGAAAGTTTTTCTTGCAAGTTATTATCATGTGGAAAACTACCAACGTCTTTTTGCAAAGCAAGTTCAAGAGAATGACAATGTTTTTGAAGGAAATCAGTTTTGTGTTGAAGTAACTCAAAAGTCTTTTTATCAACATTTTCTTTATGTTTCGAAAGCTCAATTTAAGACGCTCACATTCTTTGATTTTATCAAGATATTTGCATAAGATTGAAGAGTAACACACAAAATATCTTTGGAGAGACATTCTTCTAAGGGTAGATCATATTCGTTTGAAAAATCTTATTTGTTATTTTGGAGTTCATCAATTTCTTTTTCAAGAGACTCAACATATTTCAAATCATCAAACATTTCAGACCGAATCAAGTTTTCAAACTCAAGAACATGTTCTTTTATTATTTTCGTATTTGGTATTAGAAGTTCTTTCACAAGCACAGTTATGTCGTGAGGAATCTCGGTTTTCCACTTATCCTTTTGACGTTTTTCCCCAATAGCTTTCGACAATTGATTGAACATTTTCAATGTGGTGTTTAAGAAAACTAAGTGTTTTTCTACTTTTGCTTTTAGAAGCATCTAGAGGCAAATAGTTAATATATTTAAAAACATTAGTTTTTCTCTTAGCGGCAAACGCTTTCTTCCATTAAATTCTTCGTTGTTTGCATTCTAAAAAGAATTCCTCATGAGACTTCTGTTTTTATGGAGTGAAAAGACCATAAAGACTGTTTAGATAAGCATAGTTATATGATTTCACAAAATCTTTATTGACCGGTGATCTACTCTCCTCATCCCAAAGGGACATCTCTTCACTATCGAGGTTAGCTACTGGGTAGTCATTATCAGTCCATTCAGACTCATCAAGATAAAAGTGAGGGTTAGAAGCTTGAGCTTTTTAGAGGTACTTAGGGGTGGCAAAGCCAGGTTGACCCTTGAAAAACGACGGAGGTGCTATCATTCTAACAGTTTGAATAGAGTCATGAGTTTTATAAACAATTTTTTTCAAAAAATCAACTTGTTCTTTGAGATCCTTTACTTTTTCAGTATCTTTGCTTTTCTATTTTTGAAATCTTGTTTTATTGTTTCAACATCTTATTTCTTTTCGTCAAGAATTTTAGCAGAATCGGTGGTGTTCATAGAAAGCCTCTGTTCAAGTTCATTAACTTTTGTTGTGGCAATGTATGTTTTTTGACGTTCATCACTTAATAAGATATTAAATTGATGTTTTTCTTTAGTTAACAAAGCAAGAGCTTCGTTGTATTTATTTTCAAACTCTTCCTTTTTAACGTTGATGACACGACTTTTGAACCCCTCAAGCTCGTTGGTCTTTTGATGAAGCTCAACCTATAACTATCAATAGTCTCACTAGATTTTATAAGAGCGGCTTTGCATTCTTCAAAGTTTTGAGCGTTGCGTTTGCCTTCTTTAATTGCTTTTGACTCTTTCTATTTTCATTGACATCTTTTTGTAAACTAGCAATTAAATTACAAGCGCGACACGCTCCTCGCCATCATACTCATTTGCATGTTGATCATCCTCAAACTCATTATTGCACATGTCAGATGAATCGGGTGTGGTATTGCTATCAACCATTTCCATGATACACGTGTCAGTAATTGTTGTTGGTAGATCACTATGCTCATGTGTATCCCCAAACACATTATATTCAGCATCATCTTGTAACTTATCAATTGGCTCGGTATCAAAGATAGGACCATTGTCATCTTCAGTGACGTTAAGCACCTCATGAATCTTTGCGATGTATGAATAATGTGCCTCGAGTTCTTGGTCGGAGAGTTCATCATCTGTGTCGTCAAGTATTTCTCCTTCCTCAGCTGATAACTTGATTCCAACTTCCATTTTCTTGCACAGCAGCATCTTTTCCTTATGATAACCATAATCTTTAACCCTCTTTGGCTACCTGCATTCCCTAGCCAAATGCCCAAAACCTCTGCAGTTAAAACACTATTTCCCACTTTGTTGCAAAACTTGAGTACCAACAGTTTCCCTATTTCCAACAGCAGTAGCCACCCTCTGATTATCATACTTAGGTTGTCGATCATACTTTGGAGGACTCTCAGCACGTCTTCGTGTGTCATACCTTGGAGGACTCTATGCATGGGTGTTCCTCGGGTTTGAAGATGTTCGAAGGTTGTTGTTGGTGGGTTTGTAGATTTTCTTATATTGCTTCATAATGAAAGCCACTTTTTGCTTGAATTCCCTATCCTTTTGAGCTACTTTTTCATCACTGTCTTCTTTGGATGATTTCTCAGGTGTGGGTGATGGTGCTCTTGCAACTTCTTTGCCTCGGGATCGTGTTGGAGCATGTGACTTGGAGACATTGGATGATCGTGGTGATGATGATTGAGTAGAGTAGGTCTTTGAAGTACGAGAGTGATAATCTGGGTAATGTTGAGTGGTAGACACCAAAGCAAGTGGATTGGAAACCTTTGCAACTCGTTTAGCTCGAAGTTCATTTGCCTCATTTTGAAATTGTTTCAAAATGTCAAAGAGCTTGTGATATGAAACTTCGTCTAACATTTGTTGTTGTTTCACCAAGGTGACAAACCGTGTCCACTCTGGTTGAAGTTGCTGTAGAAATTGGACATTGACTTGCATGGTGGAAACTTGCAAGTTGTTTCGGGTCATATCATTCATCATCTTGTAGAATCGGGAGTAATAAGAATCAATTGATTCCCCATCTTTTGATGTAAACTTTCCAAAGTTACAAAACATCTTAGTTTTCACATCTTGTTTGTTAAGTGATTCACCTTGTTGCAATCTTTCAATAGCCGTCCACATTTCTTGAGCAGTAGGGCATGCATCAACCGTGGAATAAATATCATCTCCAATTCCACTGAGAATTAAGTAGATTGCTTCCTTCTTAACATCAAACCAAGCACGGTTCTCTGGTGTGAGGTCGTTCCTCTTTTCATCACGTTCATAAGCTGGTTGTTCTTCAGTAGTGTCTGTGGCTGGTACTCTAGGAACTTGAATCCTTGAGAGTTTATAGGGTCCTTCCAAAATACATTGCCTTAAAGCATCACCGTTTGGTTTTGTTTCAAGATAACGTAGAAAACGGGATTTCCATTGCTCATATCAACCCGACACAAGCATTGTTGGTCTCTCTTTGTTACCTGCCACATTGATGTTGTTGTTCGTGACACGATACTCTGCAGTAGAATCCATCTCGATATTCTCTGAAATGATGAAGTGAATATGGATCTTAAGTAGATGTTATAGTGATTGAGTTGTGGATGAAATTCCGAAAATTCCGATTTTTCTCAGTCCGACAATAAATTCCTCACTCCGACAAAACGGTAGGCTGGAAAAATTTTGTATCGCCAAATTTTGAAATTGAGTTAGAAATAGCCAAAAACTAGTATGGAAAAATTTGATTTTACTTGACCTAAAAAATTTAACTCTTTTTTTTTCTTTTTTTTTAATCTTCGTGTAAACTATGTTCCGGGAATAGTCTAGATAGTGGCTAAGTCTAAAAAAATACTCAAACAAAATTTAACCAAACAGATCTCAATGTCCCATTGCAATGTTTTCCCATCGCAATGTTGTCCCATCGCAATGTTGTCCCATCACAATGTCTGTCGCAATGTCTGTCGCAATGACCTGTCGCAATGTCTGTCGCAATGACCTGTCGCAATGTCTGTCGCAATGACCTGTCGCAATGTCCTGTCGCAATGTCCTGTCGCAATGTTCTGTCGCAATGTTCCCTATCGCAATAAACATATCGCAATATTCCTGTCGCAATATAAAAAACAACACCAATCGTAATATGAATCGCAATCTCGATCGCAATGATAAACCCTAGTGTATTGCGATGGAAGACAAGGTGATTCTGTCGCAATAAGGGTACTTTTCCAAAACTTTAGGCCAAAAATGAGATTTTTACCAAGAAAAAACGTGATTTTACCCAAACCAAAGCAACCAAATCCCTACCACTACTATGTAGGAGACTTAGATCAAGATTTAGAACATGGAAAACACAAAAAAATTGAATTGAGAAATGAAATAAAGATCAAAACATTTGAATCAAATAAAAACACCACAACCAATCACAAATCTACCCCATGGCGATTGGTACCAATTGTTGTCCCATATATTTAGATGATATAATACGGATTTAAGAAAGAAAATAGATGAAGAAGATGAATTCTAGAGAGAGAAAGTAGTGAGAGAAAGTAGAGAGAATGGTTGAAGAAACTAGGTGATATTAGATTAAGAGAAAATGAAATGAACCAACACCCTTCCTAACATGCTAGGAAGGGTATTTATAGTCCCCCTACATGTGGGCTTGTATGGACTATACTAATGGGCCGGGCTTTCCTTTAGGCTTTAGTTACTTATGAATGAACTTTAGCTTAAAGTTGAGCCCGTAAAACACGACTAACCTACTACCTATTACAACGTTCTAAAATACGATACATAATAAACCTATGACCGATCATTCTTTTTTGAATCAATATTTTGAGGCTAACACTTTTCTTTTTTTAATTATTTATTAGATCTAAAAACATGAAATCATGGGGTATTAAAAACAAGTTAATAAACATGTAGATATAATCAAGTGGGATTAAAAACATATGATTTAAGGGGGGTGTTTTGGTTCGGCTATGGGTGGAACCGTGAGCAAGCTCTCGGTGGTTGTGTGATCACCACCAACCGAGACCACAAGGTCTCGGTTTGGTTTAGGTGGCTCGGCCGCAAGCAACCAAGGGACCCCGACGTATGTCGGGTTAGCCATGGTGGTTTAGGGGGTCTCGGCTGGAACACTACACGTACCACCGGTTTAGGCCGGTGGCGGTTTACCATGGTTAAGGGTATAGATCCGGTTCAAGGGGTTCACGGACCGGTTCATGACATGTTTATGTTTAAAACACGGGTTCGGTTCACGGTTTATTTTTACAAGTTAATTATTTTTATAAGATAAATAATTACAAGTTTTATTAAATTAATTAAACATGTACATAATTAATTTAATTTGGACATGACTTAGGTTATTATTATTATTATTGATAATACATGGATTTTAACTAAGTATTTATTATTTAATTAGACCATATAATTAATTAATTATTAAACATGTCTTATAATTAATTAATTTACATGACTTAGGTTATATTAATATAGATATTAATACACGCTTTAACCTAAGTATTTTATACACTATTATTTAATTAAATCTTGTTATATTTAATTAAATCTTATAACCTATAGTTTATTTAATTTACATGTAATAGTTAATAAACTATACTATATATCACATGACTTAGAATATTAATCAGTAAAACTTAAGCTTATATTATTAGCTTAATAATCCAGCTTATTTCTATTTTATGGAAACTTTCTATTTTTAGAAACTTATTTATTTAAGGTAGCTAATTTATTTATGGAAACTTTCTATTTTTAGAAACTTATTTAATTAAGGCAGCTAATCTGATTATGGAAACATTCTATTTTTGGAAACTTTCTCTTTTTGGAAAATTTCTGTTTTTGAAAACTTTCTATTTTTGGAAACTTCCTATTTTTATAAACATTCTACTTTTGGAAACTTTCTATTTTTGGAAACTTTTTATTTTTGGAAACTTTCTATTTTTAGAAACTTTCTATTTTTGGAACCTGCTATTTTTAGAAAGTTACTTATTATTAAACAACAAGTATAATAATACAAGAAATACAAGTAATACTTAATCAGAATAGACAGAATACATGATAAACACAGCATAACGTTAGAATCTGTAAAACAAGACATGAACGTATAAAACAAGCTAAGACATGATATAAAACCAGTTACGTATACAGTAATCAGAATACTTATACACGTATATTATTTATGTAGCATTAGTGATATCGAAGTAGGACTCTCTTCCGTTCGTCTTCTTCGTTCACTGGACACAAGGTACGGATTCTCCGTCCTTTCAGAATGGACATTCTTTCCTCATTAGGATTTCCCGTATGCAGCCAACTGTTTTCCCAGTATATATTTTATATGTTGTTGAATTGCTTATGTTTAATTAGATACCTAAAGCCATATACATGCATGACAAGTTTCACCTAGTTATGGAGGTACCATAACCATAACACTGGAGGCACCAGTGTTATGAATTTACCACGGCGGAGTGATAGCTCGTGGCGTCCCTTCAGCTTTTGGCCATATTATTATTATCATGTGGGGCGTATGGGTGAATCTTAGGTTACATGTTTCAGCAGATTATTCAGGTGAATGTGGTGTGTGCCTTGCATCCTTCACAAGGAGCTGATCCCTCCTACCCAAAACTTATATTAATTAGAGGCAGCCCCTCTAATTGCATGACAAGGTCACCCTCCAAGTATTCATGCACGTTGATATTTCATGACCTATAATGGCTAATGGTAAACATGTTAAACAGATTTTATAAGATAAACATAAGGCTTTTCAAACTATAAAACCAGTTTTACTAAGTTATAACGGGTTTTCCAGGACTTAGACATTTCCGCTGCTATATGCTTATATGCTTATATTATTCCTGCTATATTTGTATATCCGTGCACTGAGCGTTATGCTCAGCCGTTTTCCTTTCATGTTCCCAAAACGACAGGTACTCAAGGACGCTCGTAGACTTTAAGCGTACGTGCATATGGATTGGAAGCTTCCTAGCCTTCATTACTTGATGCATTTCTTCATACTTTGATACTCATTTCTATGGACATTGTTTAGTCCTTTTTATTTAAAGTACTTATGTTTGAGTGTGATGAGCTTTACTTTTGGGGTACCGATGTTTGTTTCTGGTATTTCCTTTTTGGTCATGTGATGTTTTATACATTTATTCTTGTATGCTTTGATGACACGCCATAATCACGCATGACATTCTATTTATCAAAATGGGGTGTTACACCATTTCCTTCATGGACTGAGTGTCAGCTTTGATAGTTCTAACATCCGAATGAATTAGGGATTGAGTGTTTTCTATGGTGATGATCCTTTTCCTAAGTCTGGGAATATAAGCATCTTTCAGGGACTTAGATACGTCAGAGATATTGGAGGCATTAGTCATGTAACCTTGTGCAGCCCTTGTCAATCTAAACTCTGCCTCAGCATCCATGTGTACATCCTCATAGATGGCATCACATTTTCCCTTCACCATATCCAAGTCAGACCTGTGAGAGTCCAACCTGGTGAAAACCTCAGTGAGCCTGTCCTCCTTTAATAATTCAAGTAATTGACTAACTCTAGAAGTGGACTCAGTGGTGCTAGTGATCAGTCCATCCAGAGTTGTCTTCAAGGACACATTGGCTTCAACAGTTGGTAGAGCATGGTTGAGGAAGTTGATGAGTTTCTTCTATTGATTCTCATGACTACTGTTAACAGAACTGATGAATTCCATTTGGTTGTCCACCTGAATTCTCATCTTTTCCTCAACTATGTCAAATCTATCACCATAGGTTCTGAACTCATCAAGGAGTTCATCAGTCTTTGAAGCCAAATCTTCATGGACCTGAGTCACTTCAGCTTCCAGGGTAGAGGAAGCATGAATTAAGACACCCTTGAGGGTTTCATTCAAAACCTTCTTAGTGTCAGGCTTGATGTTATCAAAAGTTTCATCCATAACCACAGTCTGAGTCCCCAATGAAGAAGTGTCAAGTTTTGCCTCTTGGGAGGGATTTTTCGGTACCTCAGGGACGACTATTTTTGTTCGGATGCCTCAGGAGAGGGATTTTGTTGAGCCTCGGGGGAGGGTTGTATGTCCGCGAACAATGGTGGGGACTGTGGCTTTTGGTCTGATTGAGGAGGGGCCTAAGTTTTAGGTTCACCCCCAGCCTCAATCATATCATTGTCGTCACTGAAACCTTGGAGTAACTCGTCAGGCTCCTCGAGTAGATTTACAAAATCTTCAAAGTTCAGTGAACCCTTTGGTTTGTCCAGCTCCCCTTCAAAAGAAGGTTTGACTTGGTTATCATCAGTCCCTATCCCAAATCCTGAGGCTTGGGATTTAGCCAACTGATACTCAGGGGCAGTTTGTGATTGATCAGTTGTGGAGGTGAGATCCCTATCAGCGGGGTGTTTTACCCGTGGGCGTCCCTCTGAGTCTTTGGGATCAGTAGTGGTTCCCTCAGGCAAATACTTTTGTTTTAGTGAGCCTTCATCGCGAGTTGTGGAAGTGAGATTCCTATCAGCGGGGTGTTTTACTCGTGGGCGTCTCTCTGAGTCTAAGGAATCGAGTTTTGGGTCCTCAGGCAAAGACTTTTGAGCTAGTGTGCCTTCATTTGATTTGGTGGAAGTGATAGGCCTATCAGCAAGGTGTGTTACCCGTGGGCGTCTCTCTGAGTCTTTGGCCTTAGTTTTTACCTCAGGCAAAGGTTGTGATTTACGAATGCCCTCATCGGTCTGAGTGGAAGGCAGTCTTATAGGATAAGGTTGTATGTTTCCTTCTCCATCAAGAGGACCAGTAGTTTGGCCTGTCGACCCTGACTGGGATGTATCAGGGCCTCCTGAAAGCTCTTTCCCTTGGGGTAGATGGAGCTTGGTCTGAACAAGGATGGTCTTTTTAGCCTTGTCCTTTTTGGGTCATGCCTCGGAAGCCTCAGGGCCCTGTGCCTTTGTTGGTTTGGTCTTAGGCACAGGCTGAGTCTTCTTGTTCCCCTTCTTTAGTAAGAAGGGAATGGGAGACACAGATGATTCACGACTGATCACCTCAGTCATGTGAGCCGTCAATGCAATGGGGTTGACTTTAGATGGGTTCTTTGAAAAATTTGTTGAACTCAGGATGGGAGTAGAAAAAACATTGAATTTTTCCTAAGTGTAAAGGGAACCCAGTAACCGTTCTAAGGCGCATGATATGAATCTAGGGTAAGAAACGTACTTTTGCCTAGACTCCTTTAGGAGCCTGGTTACGAGATCATTGTAAACTATCTCTCCTATGTCAATCATTAGTCCATTAATAAGACTGTAGATTAGCATCTGCTGAGTAGAATTAACTTGCTCAGTAGATGAATAGTTCCCATCGATCACCTGAATTACAAAAGTGACCAGGATCCTCCAAGCCATGGGGAAAGCAGTTTTGATCAATGGGTTTTAGTCATAAGTAACTCAGGGACCCCGATTTCTATTAGTCCTTTTTTAACTGACTCCATGTCAGGATGTGCAACATACTTTCCATTGTTATAATCAAGTCCACTTTTTTGACAAAATGTTTTAAAGTCTAAAATCAATGGTGTCTTCCCGTTGTTTAAAGTGAACATGATGACACAGTTCTTATGTGACTTGATCTCAGACCCTTGAGATCCTTCAGGCCCTTGGGTAGTAGGGGTTACAACCACAGCCGTATACCAGAACTCCTTGAGATATTCATGGTAGAAGACTGAGAGGGTTTTAGTAAAAGCATCAGCCCAATCACAGTTTTTCAAGAATTTGCAAATTGGTTTGTAGGCTGATACACTACTAGGGTAATTAAAATTTCCCTCATAGTTGTTTCCTGCAAAATGGACACACTCATTGGTGAGATGCTCAGCCCGAGGGGCATATTTGATAGCTTTGGACATTGCCATTAAAGTTAATTTTTGAAGATTTGAAAAAGGACAATGGTAATTTGTGGAAATCAAATCAAGACTTGTTTCTTGTTATAATACAACAAGGTTCACCAAGTGACCTAATGCAAACTTTTGCCTTATAAAAAAGGATCAAGATTTATAAACAATAAGTAACTTTGATTGTTTGTGCTATATAACAATAAAATAAGTGATCAATGTAAGATTGAAAGTTCTTTCTGTGTGTGTTTGTTTTGATTGAGGGGTATTTATAGGCTCGGATGTGAAATAGAGTTTTATTTGTTATAATTTCTTTTCACATCCGCATTGAATGAAAGCGTACAAGTGGTCCCCCTATTTTCTTGGCAACTGTTCCATTAGTGTAGAGATAACACTTTTTGTAGAGATGACGTGGGGTCACGTTCATTTGAAAGGGCGTTTTTACAACGGATTTTGCTAGAAAAAGGGTAAGCATTTAATGCTTAGTGGGATACTTGACATTGGGTGACCCCTTGACTGGTTTATGACAATTTATTGAAGGAATATATGTTCCTTATTTAATAATGTGACTCACCAACCTAGGACATTAAGTAACTAAATCCTTAGAGCATTTAGTTACATCATTTAATGTACCTCAGTGTCAAGGGGAAGATGATAAGAGATATTTACTCAGAGAGAGGATCAAGAATATACATTATACTGAATCCATTGTCATCAGGGAGCTTGATTAATCAATATTCAGTATACCAAGTTCAGCTTTCAGTCTAGTGAACGTTGGTTCATCCAAAGGTTTGGTAAATATATCAGTTAGCTGCTATTCAGTGGGGATGAAATGTAATCCAATATCTCCTTTTAAGATGTGGTCCCTGAGGAAATTATATCTTATGTCTATGTGTTTAGTCCTTGAGTGTATGACTGGATTATTTGAAATGGCAATTGCACTAGTGTTGTCACAAAAGATAGGGACTACTTTGTATTCCATATTATAGTCCCTGAGTTGACTTTTCATCCAAAGGATTTTTGCACAACAACCGACAGCTGCCACGTACTCAGCCTCAACAGAGGACATTGCGACTGACTACTGTTTCTTTGCACTCCAACATACTAGCTTGCCACCTAGGAATTGACATACATCTGAGGTACTTTTTCTATCCATATTGCAGCCAGCATAGTCTGAGTCTGAGTATCCTTTAAGATCGAAGCCTGATCAACGAGGATACCATAGACCTAGTGAAGGAGTACCCTTCAGGTACCTAAAGATTCGTTTAACAGCAGTAAGATGTGATTCTTTAGGATCAGCCTGATATCTTGCACATAGGATTGTTGAGAACTAAATATCAGGCCTGGTTGCAGTTAGTTACATTAGTGATCCAATCATTCCCCTGAATAAGGTTTGATTGACTCATTTACCAGTGACATCAGGACCTAAGTTGTTGGGGGGGGGGGAACCATGGGAGTCTTTAGTAAAGCACACTCAGAGATATCATATTTCTTAAGAATTTCTCTGGTGTATTTTTCTTGACAAACTGAAATCCCTTTGTCCCCTTGTTTGATTTGTAGTCCAAGAAAATATGTTAATTCACCCATCATACTCATTTCAAATTTCTTTGTCATAAGTTTTTCAAACTTTCTACAAAGGTTATAGTTAGTAGATCCAAATATGATGTCATCAACATATATCTGAACTAGTAGAACATCCTCTTTGGTTCTGAAGATAAACAAGGTGTTGTCTATCTTCCCCCTGACACATTTGTTCATTATCAGGAGGGTAGCAAGAGTTTCATACCTTGCCCTTGGTTCTTATTTCAGTCCATAAAGGGCTTTGTCAAGTTTACAAACATGGTTTGGGAACTCAGAACTCTCAAAACCAGGAGGCTGAGCAATAGAAACTTCTTCAGTGATCCTTCCATTTAGGAAGGCACTTTTTACATCCATTTGGAAAACTTTGAAGTTCATGTAAGTAGCATAGGCGAGGAAGATCCTGATGGCTTCCATTCTTGCTACAGGGGCGAAGGTTTCTTCGTTTAGTTGACCACACCCCTGAACAACAAGCCTAACTTTGTTTTTAATGACAATTCCATCTTCATCAGTCTTGTTTTTAAATACCCATTTTGTACCAAGAGCTGATTTCCCTTCAGGGAGAGGAACAAGTTTCCACACTTTGTTCCTGAGGAATTGATTGAGCTTTTCATGCATGGCCTCAACCCATCCTGGATGTGTCAGGGCCTCTGAAACCTTTGTGGGTTCAATTTCAAAGAGAAAGTCTGCAAACAGACATTCATGGGCCGAGGGAGCAGAGAGTTTAGTAGTCTGACTGCGTGTGAGCATCCCCTCAGATACATCACCAATTATAGTTACAAGCTCTATATGTTGTTGTCTTGACCATATGTCTTGAGGACTTGGATTAGAGCTTGTTTATAGTTGATGATTATCAGGGACTAGAGATTTAGTACATGGTACTGGGATATCACCTCCTTCTGAAGGATTAAGGATCGATATTTTCATCACTTGTCCCTTCAGTGTTCCCATAGATAAGTGAATCATTTGATTCTTCAGCTTGAGAAGTGATAACTTCAGGGACATGTTGAGATGTGATTAAATTATCAATTGACCTATTGTGAGGTGATATATGAAAAGATATATCAGCATCAGTTTGACTACTTTGAGGGACAATGTTCCTACTCATCAGGATGATATCTTGATGAGTCATTGATCCCAATCTCTTCCATTGATTGAGTTGTGAAGTTAATGGCATCCATACTTTCATCAAAGGTGACATGAAATGACTCCTCAACTTGTTGTCTCCTTGTATTGAAGACCCTGAAGGCTTTGGAGACAAAAGAATATCCAAGAAAGTATCCATCATCAGCTTTGGCATCAAGTTTACCAAGATGGTCCTTTTGATTGTGGATGAACACAGGACATCCAAACACATGAAAGTAGCTGATATCTGGAATCCTTTCCCTAAATATTTCATAAGGAGTCTTATCATGTTGTTTGACAATAATACATCTGTTCTGAGTATAGCAAGCTATTTTCACAGCCTCAGTCAGAAATGTTTTGAAAGATTGGATCCATTGAGCATGGTTCGAGCAGCTTTAATAAGAGTTCTATTCTTACTTTCAGCCACACCATTTTGTTCAGGTGTGTAAGGAGAAGAGAAGTTCTGAGAAATTCCTTTCTCATCACAAAAACTCTCAAGCTCATGGTTCCTGAATTCTGTTCCATTATCAGTTCGTATTTGTTTAAATTTAGTATCATTTTTATTTTCTACTTGCCTGATAAAAGACATTATGAATTCAGGAGCTTGACTCTTCTTTTTCAGGAAGTATACCCAAGTGTATCTAGAGTATTCATCAACAATCACAAGGGTATATTTCTCATTATTTTATAGACATTGGACTGACAGGCCCAAATAAGTCCATATGAAGAAGATGAAGACACTTCCTGATAGAAAAGTTTTGTTTTGGCTTGAAAGAAGCTCTCTTGTGTTTACCTCTTTCACAGGCTGAACAAGGTTTGTCTTTTGAATAAACAAGAGATGGTAAGCTAAGAACTTTTTTTTGTTTTGCAAGTTTATTCATGTCTTTGTAATTGAGATGTGACAGTCTCTTATGCCAAAGCCAATTTGATAGAATCTGAGGCTTTAGCAAAGAAACATGCTCCTGAATGCGTTACAAATGACATGTCTAGGACATATACATCATTTCTTCTTGGAGCAGTCAACACAATTTCTTTGTTAGCATTGAAGATTGTTCCTTGCTTATCATCAAACTGAACGATATACTTAGCATCACACAGTTGGCTGATACTGATGAGATTGTACTTCAGACCATTTACAAAGGCCACTTTTGAGAAAAATATTCCACCACATTTAATTGAACCATATACCTCAGTAACACAAGATGAGATATCATCGAATACTACCTTAGGACCTAGTTACTCCACGTATTTGTGTAGATAACTTTTAACCCCTGTCATACTTCTTGAACACCCACTGTCTAAGTACTAGACAGAGTCCTTGAAGTGTTTCTACACAAATAACGAGGTGGATTAGTTTCTCTTGTGAGCACACTTTTTAGTAGGCTCTTTGGCTCGAAAAGCCTGACGTCTTTCACCTCGTTTGAAGTACTCAAACTCAGCATGATCTAAGGTAGAATCAACATTTCTTCCACATGTTTTGCAGCTTCGTCCGACTGAGGATTCAGTACTTTGAGACGACTCAGCTAGCATCCCCCTTTTGACCATGATTATCCTATTGTGTCCCGAGGTAGTGTGATCATTGCTTCCACAAATCTTACACTCAGTGTAGTATACATAATCATCAGGTCTATGATCAGGAATGCCACAATGTGTACATGGTGGGTAAGGCTTAGCCTTGGATTTTCTGATATGTGATGAGGTGGGCCCATAGTTGTAAAGCTGAGCATTGTATCTTTTAGAATTTCTAATAGAAGCCATGTGCATCTCATGATCTACTGTCCTGTGATCTTCACTTTCACATTTCATGCAATAGAGAACTCCAAAGCAGTTGTTAGTGGTGTGATTTGTATAATGACATAGCTCATAGGAGGGTTTCTTTGTTTTAACTTTCTTAGAAGACTCAGGTTCAGTTTTGTTACTTGTTGATGATTCAGGCTGTGAGGACACAGATGTTTCACCCTGAGTTTTAGAGGCTGAGTTCAGCTTCTCTTCCATGAAAAGTTGGAACAATCTACTTAACTCTTGATTTAGAATAGGAGTAGAGTTGACTGAGTGTGAAGGAGTCCCTGAGGGAGATATAGGTTTGGTTGTTTTCTCCGTGACAGTTCCTGACTCAGTGTGATTTGGTATCACTTTTGAGTCAGGCTTTCTTTGTTCAGTACAACCTAACCCAGCTCTTCCTCTAGGTGAGTGTTCTTGATAAGACAATGGAATTAGTTCAGAACATGGACTTGCCCCTTGAAAATTTTTCAAAGGAGGTAGAGGAGTCTGAATGTATTTAGTAACACTAGATGTTTCAGTGTTCCTGAATTTATTAGTCTCTTCAGTAAGACCAAGATTTTCATTAATAGCCTGAGATTCAGAAATTAATATTTTTCCAGTATCAAAGTTAGGCAAAACATGTAACACCCCCAAATATTCATACTTTAGTTCAGCGGAAGATTTGTTGGTGTTACGGGATAGCACATTACTCAAATCATAGACAACGCTTAAAATTCGCGTCGTTTAATAATAAAGCATTTTCCATTCATAAATATCAAATTACATAGGTCCCAAGTCATAGTATTTCATACAATTTTACAAAATATTGGAACATAAATTGTTATTTAAGTGCGGGCCATAAATTCTTGTCGTCTTCCCCAGAATTACCTTCAAGTACCTGAGATAAAACATGTTAAAAGAAGAGTTCAACGAAAATGCCGAGTGAATTCATAGAGTTTAATAAAACCATTAATATATCATCGGTATATAATTATTACCGAAAATCATTTTGTACAAATCTTTGTTGTAAATCATAATATAGGCTTTTGCCTTCAAGACCATTATACGAAACAATGTCGTAGAAACATCATACTAAACGTTTTATAACGTTGTATAAAGTTTAAGAAAAACCGTTATATAAATCCAAAACACGAACATAATATCAGTAATAAGACCCTGTATTGCTAGTCAACAATATATTGTAATTCAATGCGTATATCAGTATTTTCGTTATTGGATTATTATAAGCCGCATGACATTGCTACCTTACTATAACAAACAACGGGTAGCTAACCCGAAATTCCTTTGCCCATTTAAAACAGCGTGTCGTCATAATAATCACACTTATATAAATCTTCTCATACATAAATTCGCTTAGCAATCAATGTGGCACGAAGGGGATCAACCGTCAAGGCGCGAACTGGGGTGATGTTCCCCAAATAGTACTTTTAGTGACATAACCTAACTATAATAATCCATTTCATTTCATTCATCAAGTCATATAATCATTCATCGGGTCATATAATCATTCGGGTCCATATCAACAAGCAACAATCAGGACAACTGGTGTCCTATTTTTTTAAAACTAACATGTTATCTCCCTCGCGAGTTTATAAAACATTTCATAAAAACACTTAAAAGAGTGCGAGGCTATGAACTCATGTTGATTGGAAAAGGCGGTTATCGGCGATTTGGATGTACGGTACGTGCTTCAGTCACAGAAACCTAGATAAATAATACTCGTCTTAGACTCTTGTCCAATGACTTTATAAAAACAACGGCTATGTACATATGATGATATCATAAGTATGATGATGATCATGTGGAATTTTATATCTTCATACACATTATAGTGTTATGTGTTAGTCAAATGTTTTGACTAGTTACACTAGTTTTAACTTGTTTACACATTGAGGCCCAATAAGCCCATTATAGTCGAATATCATTTTATTAGTCCATTTATCTTTTTAAGACCAGGACTATACTCATATGTTGGGCCCAAGTGGGTTAAGCCCATGAGTAAGTCCATTAGTGATTAGCCAATCTAGTTGGGCTAATAGTCCAATAAGGCTACTTTGACCGGTTAATGTCCATAAGTTATAAAGCTCGAGTTTTATCGGTTTTTACTTGTCAAATGTACTTATACATCAGTATACGAGTTATAAAAAGTTTACATTGGACGGGTCCGACCTTCTAAGTTTTAATTGACGGAAACGTTAATCTTTCGGTTTTAGCCGAAAAGACGTAAAACTTATGTATATAGTTTTATAACTCATAAAACATATTAATTTGTAATTTTTATAAAATGTCACATTTTATTATCAAAGTATATAACTTATTTATAAGTAATATATAAGTTAGTGGGTTTTAGGTAGGTACTTTATATTAGTTTTACTTGAGTGCTAATTATATATATATATACTTTTATTTTACAAATCTGATTTTGAAACTCACTTTCACCATTTTTACCATATCTTGAGTTCTACAAGGAGATAGAAGCTCATTTTTGGGCAGCACAAACTAAATGATATTTTCTACATTAAACTCCAATTTAGCTACTGCAAATTCATCCTCTAAGTTTCTCTAATAATTCGTCCAAAACAGACTATACAGATTTGAACCTTAATAATGTTTTGATCATATCTCACTCATTTTATGGATTCCATTGAGTGGCTAACTCTCACATATGTAAAGTCACATAAATTAATGTATATTAAATTATCCAAGTCATTTTAACAAGTTATCATATGGTTCTTTACTGTTTTATACAGCCTACTATTTTATTCATGATTTCAACATCTTTACATGTAGCTTTTAATCATTTTAACCAAATTTATCAACACAAGATCCCCACATAATACTTTGATCATCATATACATATACATTTAGAAAGAAAATACAAAGTTACGTTTACAAAAACAAGAAAATGGAAGGAATGATCTTGTTACCAACCAAGATAGTGAAAGTTAAGATCAATGCTTGACTTTTGATGACAAAACTTGTAGTACACCAAAATCAACTTCAAGATCACCCACCTTTATGAAAACCTTGTGGAAAATCAGCCCCAAGACACCAAGGAAACTCATTTTTAGATGTTATGATCACCTCCAATCAATAAGGCTTCAAAAGGACATCATCTTATGCAAGAATAACATAAGATTTGTGGTTAAATTTAGATCAAATGGGGTGTTTATGGTGTAGGTTGGACGGCAAGGATGAGGGAGAGAGTGAGAGGATTGTGTGTTTTACATGAGATGGAAATGAAGTAGCTAGTTTAATCTTTGGTGGTTTTGTTGTAAATGGTTTTGTTAGCAAACTAGGACAAGTGTCCTAGTTGTTAACTAGAAATTGACACATCCTTGATGTGTTGTGAAGTGTTTGCCGTCCCATATATGGGGGTGGGGCAAAAGTTATTTTGTGTCATCCCCATTTATTTACGGGTACTCCTCGATTCTAGTTCCTTGAGTTGCGTGCCCTCTGGTCGTTTGACGAAAAATATTTTAATAAATTATGAATCAACGACACAAAACGAATCTAATAAAAATTGTCTCATCAAAAACGGAGTTCAAAAACGTAAATACGTAATCCTAGGGTTTCTGGTTTAATCGTAAAAGAAGCTAAACTATTCATGTAAGATCTAATTTCTTCTCGTAAATTTGTGAGTTTATGAACCTACACAAATTAAAATCCCAAAATAATATTCGAGAATAAATTCCTTTCCTGATATGTCGGACTGTCACCAAAGAGGTGTATGTAAACGTAAGCACGTAACATAGAGTCACCCGGTTTAGACGTAGTCGATGCTACTTCAAGACGAAAACCCAAATTTCTTTCCAAAAGTGAGTGAGTTCATAATATAACATTAAAATAATGGTTTTAAATAATACTTGAGAATAAAATATTGACCATAAATTGACGGATTGTCACAGCATTTACCCCTAAACAAGATCTTTGTCCTCAAAGATCAATTTATATTACTACTTGCTTTTTATAGAGTTAGAGACACGTGGGTATTTCTTCCACATTCGGTCTTTTCTCACAAGTGTAATTCATTACAATACGCGAGTTTTCTCAAACATAACTACGGGAATACGATCAAGCTTAATGTTGACTTACTTTCTCTATCAATGATGTTCACGGGTTTTTGATGAACGCAACTTTTCGCCGATCTAAACTTCATCAAGAAGTAATCAGATTTTCACTTGATAGACATTTTATCAAGTTTGATATACGAAACATAATTCACGCAGCCCTTGAAGTCCTAGGGTAGATCCAGCTTATATGCCTTTCAAACCAACTTTTACATTATCTCAATGGTCCCATACAACGGGGACTTATTTCCCATGATCTTTCAGATCATCAATTCATTTTTCCAAGGTGAAATTTTTTGGCATAACTTCGCTACCCATCCTGCACTTCAAGATCTACATTTCATATTCACATAACCTCCTGCCCACTACCGGCAGTCAATAATCAGATCTTAATTTCAACAATCATTTCAGGTCCCGCGGGTCGGGTATTCTGTAAGGTTAGGTTTGTCATCATAGGCAACCTTAAACCTAAAAGACATGTCCAACTCACAATGGGTGTATGTCGGGTATCTTCATCCCAACACCCACCTACAGATGTTCTTATATTTAGATCCTCACAAGGATCGATCTCAATCCTAATATGATAATTATCAATGATAATCTCTCCAAAGGAAAGCAATTATATGGTTTATTACCAAAGGTCAATCATTCAAGCATAAAACAACACTTCTAGTGTTTTGTATCGTTACTTTACCTCGTCCCTTCGATTGGGGTGGTAAACAGTACTCTCATCAAGATTCGTTCCCAATGATTTCTGAGGAAATCTCTAGAAATTCTACGCGAAGCGAGGTTCTTGATAGAGATGATCGATACAGGCACACCATGCTTACACAACTCCTTTAAATACAAAAGAGTCAATTTCTTCATCGAGAATCTATCATTAATGGGAATGATGGTCAGTCTGTCGACGATGACCCAAATCGAATCAAATTCAGATGATGACCTTTGCAATAGTTAGACGTTTACTAATGTTACGAGGCGATGTCTGCCTTCATAATTTGCCATCATTACAACTTCTTTAGATAAAGATACATTTTATCAGAAATGACATGAATATAATACTTATACTTACAAGATTCTAACATGACTAAATCTCGAAATCCTCCATATTTAGGCAACCACAAGCGGCCTTTTATACATTTAACGCCATCGGCTTCTCAATTCTAATGGTTCACATTAGCCACGGACCCCTTTTTATTATCTATATTATCCTTTTTACAAGCATCGGCTATTTTTAAATTGCTCGGCAATTTATTTTGCACAGTCATTACTAAGGAACACATCCTAATTGATTCTTTATCCTTTCTATATAATGTATCAGTATCTAGATTCACCTTTCCTGATGAGATAATCATCATGACCATAATTCACTCAGAAATTCTTTCTTCATATTTTCTAAGTTTTAGTTTCGTCTCCACTATTATCTTTATTTGTTTCGCTCAATCTGACGTTTAAAGCGTCGATAAATATTAAAAGTAATTAAATAATAAATATTTAATTTTTATAAAACATAAACGCAAAAAGTTTTAAATTTTTCTCAGTTCGTCCAATTATAGAAAAATGTTTAAGAAAAATAAATTTGAATTTAGTTAACACCATTTTCGTTGATTTATCAAAAATAATTAATAAGATCCGTAATTGTTCGAAAATCTTTGTTTATACTTTGGTCAATATTTTCTTAGTTTGAAAAGCAAAAATTGTTGTTCCAAATTCCAAATCATGGTTTAAATGGTTTCCTCAATTCCTCTCAGGTTGTCTTGAGGTATACACAAACATTTACTCCTAAGGGAGTTTAGTTAAATAATCTGGGTATGAGAGAACAATCCCGTAATAATCCTTTGATAAAATATATGTCAAAATATTTTTGTACTTTTCTTTTTGGTATAACCCAAAGCCTTAAATGGCTCTAATATTTGAAGAGTTAATATAGATTCCATTATCTATTAATCACACGGTCAAATAATGTAAAGGATTAAGCCTTTAATCACATGTTAAATACTCAAGGTACCGGTTTTCATTGCTCGGCCAACTCAGGGCAGTCTATAAATGATTATTAACTCCTTCCTATTCTTAGAATCAAACAGATCGTTTGATTGTGGTAAAATACAACCTTTTAGGAAATAGGCGTAAAAGCGGAAAGTATTAAGTGATGATTTAGGAAAATCAAACACTAATGACCAGATTAAGTTCGTTTCCCAAGGAGGTATATGTGTGTGAATAATTCGTAATTGATTTGAGATTAATATAGGGAATGAGAAAATAGAATGACGAAGACGTGAAAATTATTACTACGACGACTAAAATTAAAACCGTAAAAAGATGCTAAAATAAAAATTAATTCTAAAAATTCCCAAAAAATAACCAAAAATCAAATTAAATAAACTAAGAGTTTATAAATGATCAAAACTTTTTCAAACCTTTTAATTAATTAAAAATATTAATTTTTAAATGCTAATTAAAGCCATAAAAATCAAAATAGTTATTAAAAATCCCAAATAAAGATTTTTCACTTTGTAAACCTCTAAAATGACCAAATAAGAGTAAAAACTATTTTTATAAAACTTTAAACTAATTAAAACTATTTAAAATGATTAAAAGCTATTAAAAACTTAAAATAATTCTAGAAATTAGGAAAATGATGATAAAATTAATCTAAGAGTTGTAAAAATCCTATTTTAATGTATTAAACCTAAGAAAAATATAAAAAGTGCAAAAATGTGAAATTTGAAATTTAATAATAAAATAATATTAAAATATTATTAAAAATCCAAAATTATTAAAAATTATAAAACTTGCAAACTAGTTTATTTTAACCTAAATAAACAGAAAATGAAAGTGAAATTACCAAATTACCCCTATTGGGCCCTCAAATGGGATAAAAACCAAAACAGTCAACCTTAATGGGCTTAATGGGCCCAAAAAGTCAAACTTGACCCAATTGACCTGAAAAAGCCCTATCTGACTCAAAATTTAATTCTAAACACAAAAGTCTGAGGGCCCAAAAGTTGGTTTTGAGCTTATCACAACTTAAAGTGTCTACAACTTATTCTAATTGGGCCAATAAGCCCATTAAGCAATAAGCCAATGCCATAAGCTCTGCTTAAAGACACAACCTTCTTTTGAGATGCCTAAGAGATCTGTGAAAAGAAATTTTGAAAAAGCACAATCAATAAGCCAGAAATAAGCAAAGTAGAATTCTACAAAACGACAAAATAGTCGGGATAGAGTTCTAGGCTGATTCAAAAGCTCTAGTTTGTTGAAAAAGCTCACAAATAGATTAACTGAGACTAATCAACAAAGAAAACCCCAATAAGCCAAGTACAATAAGCTGTGTGAACATATAAGCACTCTTTTAAAATAAGAAAAGTTGATTTCCTCGTGAAAAGCTCCTATTAAGTTCTGATTTCTTCCAGTTAAGCTTATGAGGTGAGATAAATGATGAAAAGTACAAAAACTAAGTTGTGGCACGTTTCAATAAGCTAATCTAATTGATAAGCACTTTTTGCCTTGGTCAACAAAAGTCAACGTGTTCCAAAAGTCACCAAACTTGCAGGACTTGATTATGAGATGGAAATAAGCTTGTTTGAAGTTGTTTTAGATCAAGTATAGAGGTCTAGACCAATGAGCTTAGCAAGACAGTTGTCTTACTATGCTTGATTTTTGGAAGAATAAGCACAATAAGCCAGTGGGCTTATGAGCTTGTGAAATAAGAAGCAAACAATTAGCACACACCAAGTAGGTACAATGAACAAGTTAGAAGCATAAAACACCACAAATCAGTCCAAGTACATCAAAATCACATAGCATGCATTTGCTGATATACTTGACCAAAAGCTGAAATTCAGTAAGCTATAAAATGCACAATAAGCCACCAAACTACAAAACCAGATATTGTAGAGTTAAACACCCAACAAAACTATAAGCATTCCAAATTTCAGACCTTAATTCATACAAACAAAAAAATCAAACCTTTTGATGTGCTTGACTGAATATTATGTTCAAAATCTAGCAACCTACGTTTTTTTAGTTCTACTATGTTTATGACTTAACCAACACTTAAAACACCTTTTATATCAGCAAACAAACACCTACAAACCAAAAGGAACCAAGCTCCAAGGCCCTAAGGCCTTTGAACCAGCAGTCACAAACACCCCTTTATCAAACCTTTTTCACTCAAATATGATTTTAAACCCTACAATCACCAAGATCTAGGTGACAATAGATCTAATATATCCTATGAGACAGATTAGAACCAAATAAACAGCAATTAAAACATCAAATCCACAAATCACATATTCATCAAATATTTGACAAAATATTAAAAAGGGATTTAGAGAACAAACCTCCAAGACATACAATCCAAGCCTTGGATTGTTTGAGCTTAGGTGCTAGCTAAACAAGCACCAGCTTCCACTTTTGTACCTGCAAAATCACAAGAACAAAAACAGACAGAATATCCAAAGATTTTTCACTTTTCCACAAACACTTCACAAATCCTTTTGAAAACTTTTCCAAAACGAATTCATAAACAGATAACAAATGGAACTCAGACTTGCTATGCTTAATACCAACTTTTAACAGTTAAAAAGGAATTATGTTTTATAAAAAAACAACTTTTATTTGACTAAAAAGGAATTACAAAAGAGTAATAGCGTGCCTGGAACAAGGGGTTCTCCACATACTGGGCCTCCTTTTATAGGCAAATGCTTACAACCACTGTTCATAAACCCTGACGTCCTAAAATTCCTAAACTAGCCTTACAGAATCTTCTAGGCTTGTTACCAGCTTGCTTGGATGAATCAAGATCGTTCATTGAGTGCTCAGTGACCAAGGAATAGCTCTAGTCCATTGATTTTGCCATGTCATAATTCTATGCCATGTGTCGTCTTATGAGAGGTACTTGTGGGGTCTTTCTAGTAGTGGAAGTTGGGGTTTTTGTTGTGGGATGTGATTGAGGTGAGGTGAATCACACGTGAGATGAGCCAATTTCCTTTTCCCCTTTCTTTTCTTTATTTTTAAACCTGGGTAAAAGGGTGTTCTTGGGTGGTAAAAATCTCTACAGTAAATGTTACCCGCTTAATTAGGAGTTTGAACTTTGGACTTGGCAGCTTTGGTCCTTGGTTTTTGGAAAAAAGTGTTTAACAAGTTATTTCAGCTATGAAAACGTATTCCTTTGTTAAATAAGTTTCAAACTTCACACATTGGCCACCAAACTTTATGATAAGGGTTTCAAGGGTTGTTTTTGCCATTTTTGAATATTTGAAGGACTAATCTTGGATATTCTTGATCTTCAAAGGTCTTCATTGTATTTTTGACTTCATGACGGACCATTATTGACAATTTAGAATTGATGAGGGACTAAACTTACTAATTCTTCAAAGTTGAAGGACCATTTTGTAAATTTGACAAACTTAAGGGACCAAACTTGTAATTATGAATATACAAGGGTTTTAAGTGTCATTTCTTCATAAATTGAGGATCAATCTTGTACATCTTCAAGTCTTCAAGGGTTTATCTTGGATAAATCATGAACTAGGGCCCGACTCTTTGTACGGCTTCGTTTCTCGTGTCCGTTTTTCCTTGTTTCTTGTGATCTTTTGTCTTTTTCACGATATCCATACCTAAAACACACAAGTAAACAAATACAAGCATAGATATGGTATATTAATGATATTTTATGCATTTAAAGCCTAAAAAGACCGATGAGATCATGTATAAATGCCATCTCATCACTCCCCCATACTAAGCCATTGTCGTGCCCTCACGCAATGCTAGAATAAAGTATCTAAGAATCACCAAAATTCAATTTTATTAACCTTTATTGAAAAGTAAAAGACTTGCAACAATGCTACGAAGATGTGTAAAGACATAATGTATGATTTTCATCACGAATGTGACTTTTAGGGTCAATGAATAGAGTTAAGTGAATGTCCCATAGAGTAAATTTCGTCATCCTTGATTGTCATACATTCCATGCTAAGTGTAAAAACTAGATCATTGTTGGTACAAGTCACACTAACACTACTCATACGTCCAAATTGTGTAATACTTTTTCTCCCCGCAATCCTAGTTATTATGAAAGGAAATGGGTTTCTAGAATTTTTTAACTACTTGTCATGGATCACAAGTGATTGATATTGACTTATTTGATTATTCATTAGTCCGAAAGTAAAGTAGCACGATTTAATCGATAGTTAGCTGAAGGACAATATCTTTTAAAACGGCTTCTCGTGTATATCCTTAAGTTCAAATCTTGGCATAACTCGTTTCACGATTTGAGACCTTTCTCAGACCGGTATTTGGCATGTACTTCATACTTCAAATCCTGGGAAGACGTTCTTGAAATTATGGTCTTCTCTTCATATTTTGGAATTTCTTCACTTGACGTTTTTGAGAGATTCTTCATACTTGGACCACGACTTCATCATTTTTCTTCAATCTTTATTTTGGAGTTTGATATACAACGATCCGCCTCCTTTTAGGACTTGGATATATTTATCCTCATACCTTGTAAAGGTCTTTTTGGATTGACTTTCTCCATAATCTTTAGGGGAGTAATTGCTTTTTGTCGTGTGTCTCGATCCTTCATATTGATTTTGGAATCATGATACTTCACATCATCTTGGATCTTTAGCAACAAAATAGAGCTCATCATGCCTTGTTAGGGACTTTTTGGATCTTCACCAATCTTCGCGTCCCGCTTCAATAAGTTATGCCTTGGCTTTGAACTCTATTCTACCCCGAGAAACTTTTAAACGATCTTGTGCTAGAAGCTAAGTAACCTTTCAAATCGTACGACCTTACTTATTGCAATTATTTTAATTCCTAATGCATTGATCTTATGGGAGAAAAAGCCACAATTAAAAACATATGAGTTTTTGAAAGAACATTTGCATGTTCTACGTTTAGCATGATCACTTGTCTAACTCTATCAACTCTCGTTCTTCACTATTTAAAGACCTCTAATTAAAGAGACTCGTGAATACTTAGCCATGCAAGTCAAAATTAAGCCAAATTTGGATTAGCTTTCATTAAGACTATATCAAATCAAAGTTTTGGGTTTTCAAGCCACCTATAGGATCTTGAACTTTCTTGGACTTTTTCAAGTTTAGAGAATGCATTTTATAGTTCCCTTGATAAGTGACTCTCTAGGATCAATTATAGGAACTTGCGAAAAGTTCTTGTTCTTAACCCGAATGAGCTAAGACTTTCGCGTTTTAAAGTTCCCTATATAAAAGTCTAGCAAAACTTGAAATGAGCGGGTTAAGGAATGTAAAGGGCTCCAAATGCCCATCAAGTGAAAAATTAGCTCTTATTCTACCCATCAGAAAATATACACTCGTGTCTTGAAAACACTTATTAAAACTAAGAAAAATTTTAAAATTTGGCCATTTTTAGCCTTATTAGCAACAAAACAAAACAAAACATTGAAAGCTGGAACACGTGAGGGCGTAGCAAAGCAAGTATCTATTCACCCCCCATACTAAAAATAAACATTGTCCTCAATGTTTCGAGTCTAAAGGTGGAGCACCCCCATACTAGAGACGAAGAGTCGAATGCTTAGGATCTAGCATGGAAAGGGTGATCAACAATATATCTAAAGCCGTTTATTAAGTATGCTAAAAGATAATTGTTAGAACAATAAAGGATATGTCATGGATTCGTGAAAAACTTCTTCAAGCAAACGATGGATGCTCACGTAAACGAACACGAGAGTCTTCAATCGTAGTGATGATGATGATCTAGATAACACAAAGGATAAGCATGGGATCTCCCCCACGAGGCACCTCGTTTTTGATTACCGAGTCATGAGCTTGGCTCGATCCCCTCAATGCTAATTATTATTGGGGAAGGTGACTTGGTCGAGGTCGTCCAATAAAGGAAGTTCCCCACCAAATTAGTGCTTAAGCCTATGTCCATTCACCTTGAAGTTAGGACCATCATTTTGAGCTAGTTCGATGGTCCCATAAGGAAAAACTTGTGTAATGGTGAAAGGACCCGACCAACGATATTTCAATTTCCCGGAAAATATCTTTAATTGAGAGTTAAAAAGTAACACTTGATCACCAACGTTAAAAACCCGGTTTTTAATATTTGCATCATGAAACTTTTTAGTCTTTTCTTTGAAAATCAATGAATTTTCATAAGCATTATCTCTTAGTTCATCCAATTCATTCAATTGTATTTTCTGGTGATCCCCCGTAGTCTTCAAGTCAAAGTTTGCATGCTTAAGGGCCCAATATGCCTTATGCTCCAATTCAATGGGCAAATGACAATTCTTCCCATAGACTAAGTTATAAGGAGTATAACCGATAGGTATCTTATAAGCGGTCCTAAAGGCCCATAAAGTGTCATCGAGTTTGTCGGACCACGAAGCACGGTTTTCTCCAATCGACCTCTCTAAAATCCTCTTCAAAGCTCGGTTCGAAATCTCGACTTGCCCACTCGTTTGTGGGTGATAAGCCGTAGAAAGACGATGAGTAACTCCATATTTCTTTATGACCTTCTCGAATTGGTCATTACAAAAATGGGTTCCACGATCGCTTATAATAGCACGAGGGGTTCCGAACCGAGAGAATAGTTGCTTCAAAAGCTTCACTACCACACGAGCATCATTAGTTGGTAAAGCCTTAGCTTCCACCCACTTAGAAAGGTAGTCGACGGCGACAAGGATATACTTGTTACCATGAGACGATGGGAACGGCCCCATAAAGTCTATGCCCCAAATGTCGAAAATCACACACACTTGAATTATGTTTTGCGACATTTCATCACGTTGAGACGATTTTCCTTTACGTTGGCACGAATCACACGACTTCATAAGTGCGTGTGCATCACGGTAGATAGAAGGCTAAAAGAAGCCGGCATCGAACACTTTCTTAGCCGTGAGATTAGCACCGTGGTGACCACCCGTAGGTCCCTCGTGACAAGCTCTAAGGATGTTAGAAGCTTCGGCACCAAAAACACAACGTCGAACGAGTTGATCCGCACAAACCCGAAAGAGATAAGGGTCGTCCCAAAAATAGAACTTGACATCACGAAAGAATTTACGCTTTTGTTATGTGGTCATACCCTTGTTTATGAAATTGCCCGCATGGTAATTTGCAATGTCAGCAAACCATGAGGTGGTGTATTTAGAATTCACTACACCGAGAGTCTCAAGAGGAAATGTTTCGGTGATTTCCTTGTTCTCGAAAACATCTTTGTGAGGATCTTCTAGACGAGAGAGATGATCGGTCGCTATATTCTCGGCTCCTTTTTTGTCAAGCACGGTGGCATCAAATTCTTTGAGGAGGATCATACAACGAAGCAATCTCGGCTTAGCATCTTGCTTAGCTAAGAGATACTTGATAGCCGAATGGTCGGTATACACGATGCTTTTAGTTAAGACGAGATAAGGTCGGAATTGCTCAAAAGCATAGACCACGGCAAGGAATTCCTTTTCCGTTGTGGTGTACTTTAATTGAGCCTCGATCACCGTCTTACTAGCATAAATGATAGGACGTAAATGCTCTTCATAACGTTGCCCTAAGACGGCCCCTATAGCATAATCACTTGCATCACACATGATTTCAAAGGGTAATTCCCAATTAGGAGCAACAAGAATGGGAGCTTCGGTAAGTTTCCTTTTGAGAGTTTCGAAAGCTCTAACACAATCCTTATTGAAATTAAAAGGAGCATCCTTCTCGAGAAGGTGTGTCATAGGTCGAGAGATTTTCGAAAAGTCCTTGATGAAACGACGATAAAAGCCCGCGTGGCCTAGGAAATTCCTAACTCCCTTAACGGTTTTAGGATGAGGTAACTTGGCGATGACGCCTACCTTAGCTTTACCGACCTTAATCCCCGCTTTCGAGACCTTATGTCCTAAAACGATTCCTTGTTTACACATAAAATGACATTTTTCCCAATTAAGCACAAGATTGGTTTCTTCACAACGATTTAACATTTGCTCGAGATTGGATAAACACGACGTGAACGAATTACCAAAAACCGGAAAGTCATCCATAAACACTTCCATCGACTTCTCGATCATATCATGAAAAATAGCCATCATACACCGTTGAAACGTACCCGGTGCATTACAAAGTCCGAAAGGCATCCTACGATAAGCAAACGTTCCATAAGGACACGTAAACGTAGTCTTCTCTTGATCACGAGGGTTGATAGGGATTTGAAAGTAACCAGAAAAACCATTTAAAAAGCAATAGAATTCATTTCCCGTGAGTTGCTCCAACATTTGATCCATGAAGGGCAAAGGAAAGTGGTCTTTACGAGTGTCGTCATTTAACTTTCGATAGTCAATACACACCCTCCAACCGGTCACAACACGAGTGGGAATTAACTTGTTGTTTTCATTGGGTACAACGGTTATTCCTCCCTTTTTAGGGACACAATGGATTGGGCTCACCCATGGGCTATCGGAGATAGGATAAATCATTCTCGCGTCAAGGAGTTTTAGAACTTCCTTTTTTATGACATCGTGAATTTTGGGGTTTACCTTCTTTGACTTTGAATTGCGGGTTTGTAGTCCTCCTCCATTAAAATCTTGTGAGTATAAAATTTTTGGTCAATACCCTTAATGTCGGAAATTTTCCACGCAATTGACCCTTTATGAGCTTTAAGAACTTTCAAGAGCGCGGTTTTTTCATCATTAGCAAGAACTCTTGCAATAATAACCGGCAACTTTTCATCACCTTCCAAGAATGCGTATTCAAGGTGAGATGGAAGATCTTTCAATTCAAGGATAGGCGGTTCCTCGATTGAAGATTTTTGCTCAACACTCATAACTTCCATCGGTAGAAGAAATGGTGGAATAGAAGTATCATCACTAATCATCACCTCATCTTCATTTTCGATTTCATTTGAAGTAAAATCTCCTCCTTGGAATGGAGTGAGATTTGGTGTAGAATTAGCAAGAATCGGATCCAAATTAGTGGGATTGCCACTCGACGAACTATCGGAAAAACCTAACACTTCTTGTGAAAACTCATTGGAAACCACATCAACTAAGTCGATGTGATTTATGGTAGCGATTGCATAAACATGAGAAGGTGTCGAGTTTTGAGTAGCGTTTATAACAAGTTCCTCTTCGTTGAATCTCAAAGTAATAGTTCTTGCATGAACGTCGATAAGTGATCTCGAGGTGTCTAAAAATGGACGACCTAAAATTAGAGGAACTTGAGGATCCGCGGGGATGTCAACTACTATAAAATGAACGGGATAGTAGAACTTCCCCACTTTCACGAAAACATCCTCGGCTACTCCACATGCTAAAATCGTAGAATGATCGGACATCTCGATAGACATGTTCGAAGGAGTAAGAGCCGAAAGCGAAAGCGATTTCCAAATGGAAAATGGCATTAAATTAATGCTCGCACCAAGATCGGCCAAGGCGAGGCATTCTTTCATATCTTGATATCACAAGGAATGAGAAACTTTCCGGGGTCACCAACTTTTTCCGGTATGCGGTTAAGATAAACCGATGAACAATTAGCAAGCTTTGAAAGCTTTTCCTTATCATTCATCATACTTTTAAGAGTGGAAGCGAAACGAGGCATATATAACAACGCGGCGGCTAAACTTACATCAAAATGAACTTGTTGAAACATTTTTATAAAAAGCTCGATTTGTTGTTTGTTACGTTCTTGCAATTTCTCTTTGTTTCGTCTCGAAGGGTAAGGTAAGGGTGGTGTGGGTTGGACATTAGGCAACGACATTGGAATCTCGGGTTCCATGATTGGTATTGGTTCAACCGTACGTGTGGTATGAAAGGTACTTCGTGTGCTTGTGATATGCTCCTTTTCGACCATCACCTCGGGCTCTTTCTCGATTTCCTTCTCCGTAGAATTACTTGGACGACAGATTGGTTCCTTAAAAGTTTTACCACTACGTGTAGTAATAACCTTCATTTGTCCCTTTGGGTTTGCAATGGTATAACTAGGAAGACCACCCGAGGAAGAGGGTTTACACATGATTGCTTCAAACATTTTTGCCATTCCGTCTTCAAAGTTTGATTGCCTTAAATCCGCTTTTAACAATTCTTGCTTAATCTCATGTTGTCCTTGTTCCATCTTTTGTTGATTTTGTTGAAGACGTTGAACGTTTCCTTCCATTTTATTAGCATGAGTCTTAAGTTCATTAGCAAGCTCATTATTAAGCTCGTTTTTCAACTCGGATCTTAAGCTAATCATCTCACGTTGCATGTTATCAAACTTAGCATCATTTGCTTTAGCATAATCCAAAAATTCTCCTTGAAGATTTTTAGTGTGAGCATTTTGAAAACCTTGTGTAGTGTTTTGAAAATCACGGTTTTGGTTTTGATTTGCAACTTGTCCATTCCCACTTTGATAATTCCCTTTGTTGTAGTTACGTGAATTGCCTTGATAACCACCATTTTGATTGTTGTTTCGATAGTTATTAGCATTTTGATTTGGTGGAGCTTGATTTGGGTGGGAACCTTGGCCGTTTTGGTTGTAAGTTCCCGTTGCTACGTAAGACTCGAAGTGTTACCACCGGCGGTAATGCACTCGGAAAGATCATGAGCTCCACCACAAGACAAACAACTCTTATCAACCGCTTTAACCGATGCGGAATTCAAAGCATCTTGTGGTTTCCAATGAGTCATAAGATTTGAAAACCTATCAAAAAACCGATTTTCCTCATTAGCTTCATCATGTAAGGCATTAATGTGACGAGACGATGACGACAATGACGAACCCATATTGGCAACACTCGGTGTGTTACGAGGGTTATAAACCTTAGATCTATTCTTGATAATCTTTAAAGCTTCATCGGTCGTTTTGCACAAAAAATTACCACCCGCGGCGGCATTCAAATAATCTCGTTCATGATCATCAAGCCCATTGTAAAAAGTATCTATTTGATGCAATTCCGAAAAATCATGGTGTGGACATTCATGTAACATCTCCTTAAATCGTTCCCATGCCATTGAAAAACTTTCATTATTACGTTGTGTAAACCTTGAAATCTCATTTTTCAAATGTGTTGTTTTAGATGGTGGAAAAAATTGGTTCACAAACTTAGAAACGAGATCACCCCATGTCGAAATCGAATTTGGCGGTTCTTTCTCGAGCCAAATTTTAGCGGGTCCATCTAACGAGTATGGAAACAACACCATCTTAATGGCGTCATGTGGAACATCCTTAAACTTGCTAGTTGCGGTGAGACGATTAAAATTCCTTATGTGGTAATACGGGTTGTCTTTTTCATGACCTCTAAACTTATTTGCTTGCAACATCGACATTAAATCCGTCTTAATCTCGAAATTCTCCGCAAGGATGGCGGGAATCACAATAGCTTCTCCAAAACCCTCGGTGGGTGCTTGAAACAACTTCATCATAGTACGATTAGCCATGATAGCTTCTTGTTCTACAATAGGTTCAACAATTGGAGTTTGTTCTTCAATCAAAGGCTTTTGATTTCCTTGACTTTGATGACGTTTACGAGCTTGTTTTGCTTGATTACGAGTTAGCATAAACTTGACGAAGAATGGGAGGTGAGCAAAGAAGATTCTTTTTGGGTGTTTTGTGGATTTTCAATTTTTTGTGTTTTTGATTGTTTTTAATTTTTTTTTGGATTTTGTGTATCTTCGTAGACAACAATCTACCATATCTCTCCTCGAATCAAACTCTTGATTAAAGAAGCCTCAAAAGAATGAAAACGATCACGTGGAGTGAACGCCTTCGAATGACTTTAGAACTTTGGTGAAAACCAAATTGTTCAAGAGGGTTTAATCACAAAGAAAACCAAGCAAATATATATGATACTTAATAATACTTTGGGCGGCAAAACCCTCGATTAGCCTTCAATCTCAAAATACTCACAAGCAAGCGGGGAAACGAGGCGGCGCGAAGCACTTAAGAGCCTTTTTCCTTAGGGTATATTTTATAATACCCGCCTTATAGTTTGTATTTTTTAAAATTGAGCTTCACGAAAGTATTTATCTATTTTTGCCTTTTTCTTTTGTTTGAGATTCGAATACAATAATTAGGAGATCAAATCACAATTAAAGTTGTGTTTTCACACTTTTTGAGATATTTTGAATTTGTTGTGATGCTTAATACAGTATAGTAATAATAATTTCACAAGAAAAACGAAAAAACAGATAATACGTATTAGTAGATTTCTACTAATACAAATACTATTTATGGTTAATATTAAAAACAACAAGACAAATTAAGTCACGACACACCTCCCCGGAAGCGGCGCCAAAATGATTGTGGTAAAATACAACCTTTTAGGAAAAAGGTGTAAAAGCGGAAAGTATTAAGTGATGATTTAGGAAAATCAAACACTAATGACCCAATGAAGTTCGTTTCCCAAGGAGGTATATGTGTGTGAATAATTCGTAATTGATTTGAGATTAACATTTGAAAGAAGGGAATGAGAAAATAGAATGACGAAGACGTGAAAATTATTACTACGACGACTAAAATTAAAACCGTAAAAAGATGCTAAAATAAAAATTAATTCTAAAAGTTCCCAAAAATTACCAAAAATCAAATTAAATAAACTAACAGTTTACAAATGATCAAAACTTTTCAAACCTTTTAATTAATTAAATATTAATTTTTAAATGCTAATTAAAGCCCTAAAAATCAAAATAATTATTAAAAAGCCCAAATAAAGATTTTTCACTTCGTAAACCTCTAAAATGACCAAATAAGATTAAAAACTATTTTTATATAATTCTAAACTAATTAAAACTATTTAAAATGATTAAAAACTATTAAAAACTTAAAATAGTTCTAGAAATTAGGAAAATGATGATAAAATTAATCTAAGAGTTGTAAAAATCCTATTTCAATGTATTAAACCTAAGAAAAATATAAAAAATGCAAAAATGTGAAATTTGAAATTTAATAATAAAATAATATTAAAATAATATTAAAAATCCAAAAATTATAAAAATTCTAAAACTTGCAAACTAGTTTATTTTAACATAAATAAACAGAAAATGAAATTGAAATTACCAAATTACCCCTATTGGGCCCCCAAATGGGCTAAAAACCAAAACAGTCAACCTTAATGGGCTTAATGGGCCCAAAAAGTCAAACTTGGCACAATTGACCTGAAAAAGCCCTATCTGACTCAAAATTTAATTCTAAACACAAAAGTCTAAAGGCCCAAAAGCTTATCACAGCTTAAAGTGTCAACAGCTTATTCTTATTGGGCCAATAAGCCCATTAAGCAATAAGCTAATGCCATAAGCTCTGCTTAAATACACAACCTTCTTTTGAGATGCCTAAGAGATCTATGAAAATAAATTTTGAAAAAGCACACTCAATAAGCCAGAAATAAGCAAGTAGAATTCCACAAAACGACAAAATAGTCGGGATAGAGTTCTAGGCTGTTTCAAAAGCTCTGGTTTGTTGCAAAAGCTCACAAATAGCTTAACTAAGACTACTCAACAAACAAAAACCCCAATAAGCCAAGTACAATAAGCTGTGTGAATCAATAAGCACTCTTTTAAAATAAGAAAAGTTGATTTCCTAGTGAAAAGCTCCTATTAAGTACTGATTTCTTCCAGTCAAGCTTATGAGGTGAGATAAATGATGAGAAGTACAAAAACTAAGTTGTGGCACGTTTCAATAAGCTAATCTAACTGATAAGCACTATTTGCCTTGGTCAACGAAACTCAACGTGTTCCAAAAGTCACCAAACTTGCAGGACTTGATTATGAGATGGAAATAAGCTTGTTTGAAGTTGTTTTTGATCAAGTCTAGAGGTCCAGACAAATGAGCTTAGCAAGACAGTTGTCTTACTATGCTTGATTTTTGGCAGAATAAGCACAATACGCCAGTGGGCTTATGAGCTTGTGAAATAAGCAGCAAACAATTAGTACACACCAAGTAGGTATAATGAACAAGTTAGAAGCATAAAATACCACAAATCAGTCCAAGTACATCAAAATCACATAGCATGCATTTGCTGATATACTTGACCAAAAGCTGAAATTCAATAAGCTATAAAATGCACAATAAGCCACCAAACTACAAAACCAGATATTGCAGAGTTAAACACACAACAAAACTATAAGCATGCCAAATTTCAGACCTTAATTCATACAAACAAACAAATCAAACCTTCTGATGTGCTTGACTGAATATTGTGTTCAAAATCTAGCAACCTACGTTTTTTAGTTCTACTATGTTTAACCCTTAACCAATACTTAAAACACCTTTTACATCAGCAAACAAACACCTACAAACCAAAAGGAACCAAGCTCCAAGGCCCTAAGGCCTTTGAACCAGCAGTCACAAACACCCCTTTATCAAACCTTTTTCACTCAAATCTTATTTTAAACCCTATAATCAACAAGATCTTGGTGACAATAGATATAATATATCCTATGAGACAGATTAGAACCAAACAAAACAGCAATCAAAACATCAAATCCACAAATCACATATTCATCAAATACTTGACAAAATATTAAAAATGGATTTAGAGAACAAACCTCCAAGACTTAAAATCCAAGCCTTGGATTGTTTGAGCTTAGGTGCTAGCTAAACAAGCACCAGCTTCCACTTTTGTACCTGCAAAATCACAAGAACAAAAACAGACAGAATTGATACAAGGGATTTTGAATGGGTTCAATTAATCTCTCAGTCCTCTCGAATTAATCTCGGCTCTAAGTGGAATGATTGTTCTTGGTTAATGAAAAGGTGTTGGTTTGTTTATCTATTTTAAACTAATGACAAGAAATTAAGTGTCGAAGAGTAAAGTTAAAGACTTAAATGATTAAAGTGAAAAGACGATTTTAAAATTAGATGTTTGAAAACTTTAAAGATTATATTAGAAAAATAAATGGACACTCAATAAAAACTAACACTTGGAAAAACTTTGTGAAAAATAAGAATTTAATTGGAAACTACTAAAAGAAAGTAAGAACGGAGAATAGCGAAACAACCCAATCGGAATAACCAAAAAATGGGTGCAATCGGAATGTATTCCGATCGAATGATCGAAATATGAGAGGAGATTGGTGATCAGAATACGCAAAAAGGTGGGGCAATCGGAATGTACTAAATTTGCACAATCGGAATCCTCGAGACTACTCAAATCGGAATACTTACGAAACTCACCAATCGGAATAATCAAAAGATAAAGACAATCGGAATATGGTAGAGAGGGACCAATCGGAATATGGAAGAAGGCAGCAATCGGAAAATCTAAACCCTTTTCCGATCGGTAGATCGGAAAGAGGGGGTGTGCTTGGTCGGAAAACACCAATCGGAAAGGGGTTTATGACCCTTTCCGAAATCCCTTTTGATCCGAATTTTAAGCAAAGTATATAAGCTATGAATAAGCTAATCACTAAGCTAGCTCGAATCCAAACTTAAGCTGATCAATTAAGCACTAAAAACAAATTTTCTAAACTCAAAATAAACAAATTTTAAATCAAATCAATAAAAAGATGAACTTTTTATAAAACTTTTAAAAAGTAAATAAGATAAATCAACAAATAAGCCAATAAGAACAAGGATCTCAAAGCTTATTTATGTATAAACTTAAGGAAACATAAAAAGTAATCAACTTTTTAAGCACAAATCATTGATGAACAACACGAATCATACGAGATTTGTACCAAAATCAATAAAAGTAAAAGAAAGGAAGGATGAGATTAAAGATTAAAAGATAAAAACTTGAACTTGATTAATGAAAAAGTAATACAAAGTTTTGATCTTAAATGGAAAAAGATGAAATCTAGTGAGAGAAAGTTTAGAACTTTCTCTCTCTAAAACTAGAAACTACCTAAAAGACTAAGTGTAAACTAAGTGTGTACTTTTGTGAAGTAAGACCCTATATATATAGGCAAGTCTTGTGGTGGTGGGCTTGTTCTTGGGCTTTGGTTTGGGCTCCTTTTTCTTCTTTCTTCTTTAGTCTTCACGCTTCTTTAAATAAACGTTTCCGACTTGGATTTGAGAAGTGTCGGTGAATAATTCCAACTCGTCTTATAATCTTTTGTTAAATAGACTCGTGTTCTTCGACATATTTGAATCTTCCATCTTTGGCTCTATTCTTCGATAAATCTTCAAATAGGCAAAATGACTTCAAATCTTTTGCTTTCTCTTGGATAATAGACTTCGTCTTGAGTCTTTTTCCTTGATAAAACCCGTGCAATCCCATGTTTTCTTCAATATTCATCCGGTTGACTCTGAAAACACAATAAACACAAAAACCACGCATAATTCCAAACAAATGATATTAAATACGTGTTTTGGTCTTGTTTTAGCCAGAATTAAGTGGTAAAAGGATGGGTGTTTTCACACCTATCAAATCCCCTACACTTAACCATTGCCATGCCCTCATGCAATGCTTAGTGACAAAGCACATTTACACTTTTCTCATGATCAATCAACCTTGACCTTATTAAAATACTACTAAACAAAAATTAAAGTACTAAGAGAAATTACACTTTAAAGTAAACAAAAGGATAGAAAATAGCTACGTGGAAATAACTTGTAAAGAGATCGAGGACTTACATTAGGGCTTCAATGCTGCGAAGATTTATCACCCTCAAGTTTCACGTTACCCAAACTAAGCTTAAAAACGAGATCATTGTTATTATAAGTTAGCAATTCAAACACTCACACACATGGCTTAATTAAATGCTTAGACTCCCTTATTCCTAGGTGTATCTCTTATATTTTATTTTTGTCTTAGAATGATCATGAAGATACATTTTTGGACTTATTTCGATAGTTAATTAGGCTGAAAGCAAAGTAGGACGATTTGATCAATAGTTAGCTAAAGGACAAAATCTCTTAAAACTGCTTCTCGGGATATCAAAAAGTTCATATCTTGGCATAACTTGGTTCGCGATTTGAGACCTTTCTCGGGCCGATATTTGGCATGTACTTCATACTTCATATCTTGAGAGACGTTCTTGAGATAATGGTCTTCTCATCGTAATAGAGTTTCTTCACTTGGAGACTTTTGAGGGGTACTCCAACTTTGTTGACCACGACTTCATGATTATTTCTTCATTCTCTAATTGGGATTTTGAGATACAACGATCCGCCTCCTTTTCGGACTTGGATCTATTTATCCTCATACCTTGTTAGGGTCTTTTTGGATAGACTTCTCCATCATCTTTATGGGAGTTGATTGCTTTTCATCGTGAGTCTTAATCCTTCATATTGACTTTGGGAATAATGCTTTTCACATCACCTTGGATCTTTAGCAATAAAATGGAATCCTCATGCCTTGTTAGGGCCTTTTCGGACTCGCCAATCTTCGCGCCCCGCTTCATAAGTTACGCCTTGGCTATGAACTCTTATCATTACCGAGCAACTTTTAAACGATCTTGGGCTAGAAGCTAAGTAACTTTTCAAATCGTACGACCTTACTTATTGCAGATAAATTATTAGCAAGTGATGGGAGAATAGGCAAATAATTACACCAAGTGAGCTTGTGCAAGAATACCGACTTATAATTGACTCTATCATCTCTCGTTCTCCACAATTTAAAATCTCAAGTAATGAGACTCGTGGATACTTAGCCTAATAAACCAATTAAGGTCTACATGGTTAAGGATACTAGCTAGAATAAACTTGGATAAGTCTATTCGGGTTGAGTCAAAATCAACGCAACGGGCCTAATATGTCAAAGACTTCTAAACTAGCTAAACCACTTTATTAATATTTTTGACTTTATTGCGGGATATATACATATGAAAGCAACGAGAAAAATTTAAAAATTACGACTAAATGGCCAAAGTTAATAAAAAATTTGAAAAATGTTGAAGAATTATGATTTTCTGGTTAAATGAAGGCATTTTCATGGAAAAGTCCACTTAAAACTTCGATAGAAGTCCCCCTACACTTAAGATAAACATTGTCCTCAATGTTTAAGCATGTGGGAAAAGTCTCCCCTACACTTATGACATTGTGTACGTTGGTTAACTCAAATTAAGGAAGAGACGACTAAAGTGATCAATTTCAATATGTGAGTATGAAGAAAATTGAAGCACGATAGTTGAGAGATAGAACCGGAGTTCGGATAACACAGGAGCACGGTGCCTCAAAGGTTCCAAGAGTGCATTCATCCCTGTAATCACATCACCACACAAAGACAAACACCTATACAGGTCCCCCTACACTTAGGAGGTTAAAACATAAAAGGATAGATACTCGGGCTGCCTCCCGAGGAGCGCTTGTTTTTGATAACCGAGTCATGAGCCTGACTCGACCCAAAATTAGTTCATGGGGAACGTGGTGAGGGATGGAATCACCTCCTGAGAGGTGTCCTCACCAAAGTACAGCTTCAGACGCTGGCCATTCACTTTAAAATTGGGTCCATTTGGTTGAGAAAGCTCAATGGTCCCATATGGAAAGACTTTGGCGACGGTGAATGGACCAGACCAGCGGCTCTTCAACTTTCCAGAGAAGATCTTCAACCGAGAGTTAAAAAGTAAGACTTGATCGCCAACGTGGAACTCTCGGTTCTTGATTTTTGCGTCATGAAGGATCTTGTAGTCAACGGCTACAAGGATGTATTTGTTTCCTTTAGATGAAGGGAATGGCCCCATAAAGTCGATACCCCAAACATCAAAGATTTCACATTCTTGTATGAAATTTTGAGGCATCTCATCTTTATGAGTGATCTTGCCTTGTTTTTGGCAAGCATAACATCGTTTAACCATCTCGTGAGCATCACGATAGATGGTGGGCCAATAAAATCCCGAATCAAACACTTTTTTGGCGGTGTAGTTGGGACCAAAGTGACCACCGGTGGGTCCTTTGTGGCAAGCATCAAGGATTTTGAAAGCTGCCGGTCCATCAACACATTGGCGAATAATCAAATCAGCACATTGTTTGAATAGATACGGGTCATCCCAAAAGTAAGTCTTGATGTCTTTGAAGAACTTTTTCTTTTGCTGGGATGTTAACCCGTCGACGAGAATTCCACCCGCCAAGTAGTTTGCAATGTCCGCAAACCACGGGGTTTCATCATAATTCGAATTTATAGACATTAAGGTCTCCAAGGGAAAAGAATCATTGATTTCTTTGTTCGGATGATCCCCCTGGTAAGGATCCTCAAGTCTGCTGACATGATCCGCGGCTAGGTTTTCAGCTCCTTTTTTATCGCGAATTTTTATTTTAAATTCCTGGAGCAGCAAAACCCAGCAAAGAAGTCTTGGTTTGGAATCTTGCTTTATCAACAAGTACTTCAACGCGGAATGATCGGTGTAAACGATAGTGGTGGAAAGGACAAGATAGGGGCAGAACTTTTCAAAAGCATAGATAACAGCTAAAAGCTCTTTTTCTGTTGTCGTATAATGCAATTGGGCCCCTGTCATTGTCTTGCTAGCGTAATGGATTGGTTGGAAGTGTTTGTTCACTCTTTGTCCCAGAACCGCTCCAATAGCAAAATCACTAGCATCGCACATCAGCTCGAAAGGCAGCTCCCAATTAGGGGTAACCAAGACGGGTGCCTTAGTTAGCTTATCCTTAAGTGAGTTGAAGGCTTCAAGACACTCTTTGGAAAAGATAAAAGGAGTATCTTTTTCCAAAAGGTGGGTCATCGGCCGAGAGATTTGAGAAAAATCTTTGATGAATCGACGGTAGAAGCCCGCATGACCCAGGAAACTTCTCACACCTTTCACGGTTGAAGGTGGAGGCAACTTGGCGATAACATCGACTTTAGCACGGTCTACTTCAAGACCGGCTTTGGAAATCTTGTGTCCTAGCACGATGCCCTCTTTTACCATGAAATGGCATTTTTCCCAATTCAGAACAAGGCGAGTGTCTTCGCACCGCTTCAGCATGCGTTCCAAATTGGCAAGGCAAGAAGAGAAGGAATCCCCGAAGACCGAGAAATCATCCATGAAGACTTCCATGGTTTGTTCAACCATGTCATGGAAGATAGCTAACATGCACCTTTGGAAAGTCCCGGGCGCATTACATAAGCCAAAAGGCATTCTTTTGTAAGCAAATGTGCCATAGGGACAAGTGAATGTTGTCTTCTCTTGATCTTGGGGATCGATGGGTATTTGGAAATAACCCGAGAAACCATCAAGAAAGCAGTAATATTCATTACCCGCTAAACGTTCAAGCATTTGGTCCATAAAAGGTAGAGGGAAATGATCCTTTCTCGTGGCATCATTGAGTTTGCGGTAGTCTATACAAACTCTCCACCCAGTGACGAGACGGGTGGAAATCAACTCGTTGTGTTCATTGGGAACAACGGTTATTCCGCCCTTCTTGGGCACACAATGGATTGGACTAACCCATGGTGAATCTGAAATAGGGTAAATCATACCCGCATCAAGAAGTTTGATAACCTCTGTTTTGATGACTTCATGGATTTTTGGATTCACCCTTCGTTGGCTTTGAATTGTGGGCTTAAAGTCGTCCTCCATGAGAATTTTGTATGTGCAGAAGTGAGGATCAATTCCACGAATGTCGGAGATTTTCCAAGCAATAGCCTTCTTATGAGCTTTCAGCACGGCGATGAGACGAGTCTTCTCTTCATCTTTCAAGTCCTTAGCAATAATGACTGGCGACTTCTTCTCTTCGTCAAGGAACACATACTCGAGATGGGGCGGCAACTCCTTAAGTTCTAAATCCGGAGGATTTTCGATGGGAGGCGTTTTCAAAGTCGGAGCATTGATAGCAATAACCGTGGGAGATGGAGGAGAAGGATTGTCTTCGTTGAGAAGGTTGTCAAAGAAATGCATGTCTTCATTCTCATTGGTGAGAGAATCATCAGTAGATAAGTTCACATCTCCCATGGTGTCTTCAAGATCTTTCCAAAACAAATCACTATCTCCAAATAGAGACAATGATGAATCAATAGAGGCAACGGTTTCAACATTGGGAAGAGAGGGAGGAATACTTTTACAAGCATTTTGGAAGTGTTCTTCACAAGCCTCATCAAGAACGTCAATACAATTAACACTCTCGTTGGAATAAGGTTGTTTGGACAACTTTCCCATGTTGAAGACGATTTTATCGTCTCCCACTCTCATGATAAGCTCACCGGCTTCAACATCGATGAGAGTGCGACCGGTCCTCAGGAATGGACGACCCACGATCAAGGGAACACGAGGGTCCATCTCGTAGTCGACGACGACGAAATCGGCAGGAAAGGTGAATTTGTCGACTCCTACAAAGACGTCTTCGGCTATCCCCACTGGATAAGCAACCGTACGGTTAGCTAATTCCAAAGTCATTTTGGTGGGGACTAGCTCAGGGAGAGATAATTGCTTCCAAACGCTTAGAGGCATTAGATTGATACTGGCACCTAGATCGGCTAGGGCCATGCAATTCTCTACTCCCGGGAAATTGCAAGGAATTAAGAAACGACCCAGATCACCAAGCTTGGTTGGTAATTTCCTTAAGAGCACTGCAGAGCAATTCTCATTAAGTTGGGTGTTGGCAATATCAAGGAGATTTTCCTTGTCGCTCAGAAGATCTTTAAACATTTTCGCGTATTTAGGCATGTGAGAGAGAGCCTCAGCGAAGGAGATATTGAAATTCAGTTGTTTGAACATTTTAAGAAAGTTAGAAACCTGAATATCGTCCTTGCTTTTGAGCTTCTCTTTCCTCAACCTAGATGGATAGGGTATATTGGAAGAAGAGGAAGGCTTTGGAAGAATAGGATCACTCACATCCTTGGGTGGAGGAGGGGTAGAAGGAAGAGGTGGAGAAATTGGGGACGGAGAAGGATGAGGAATAGGGGCAGGTGACTCGTTCTCCTTAGTCACACCCACTAGTGGAGGTATAGGAAGCTCGGGTTCCTTGGTACCTTTACCACTGCGAGTGGTGATTGCTTTCATCTCCCCTCTTGGATTCGCAACGGTGTTACTCGGAAGAGTACCCGAAGAAGAGGGTTGATTACCGTGGAAGAAACTAGCCATCATGTTTCTTAAGTCATTCGTTTGACTATCCATAGTGTTTTTCATGTCAGCTCTCAGATCATTCCCTTGTTTCATCAGGTCTGCTTTCAAGTTGCGCACTTCCTGTTGGAGATTATCCATGATCACATCGTTAGTCCTCATGTAGGTTCCAATGTCTTGATGTGATGCGGGGGTTTGGTTGGAAGGAGTAGTGTATGCGGGTGGTTGATAAGCAGGTTGCTGGTAAACTTGGTTGTTTCGTTGAGGTGGTTGTTGCTGTTTGTGAGGTGGTATGTATGGTCCACGAGATTGTTGTTGTTGTTGAGGAGGTCGGTTGAGGTTTTGTTGTTGGTTTTGGTTGTTAGGAGTAAAACCAGGTGGTAAGAGATAGTTGTTGGAGCGGTAGCTAAGCAAGTTACGGTCACCTTGAGGTCTAGCTTGATAAGCAGGTTGAGGATAGGTGCCATAAGCTGCATTCACATTCTCAGCAGGGTAGTCTTGGGTGGCGGTACAAGTGGTGTAAGAGTGAGGACCACCGCATATCTCACAAGGTTGGCTGACAGCGTTAACTTGAGCGTTTTTAGCGTTGCTGCTGTTGTTGTTGCTGACGGTGTGGGTAACAAGCGATTCAAGAAGCGTAGTGATTTTGTCAAGTCGCTTGTCGCTGTCACTAGTATTAGCACTAGCAACATTGGTCCGAACACTCTTGGTTTGCACACGAGACTTATTCTCAATGATATCCCAAGCAGCATTGGAAGTCTTAGCCAATAGATTACCTCCCGAGGCACTGTTCAGTGAATCTTGGTCACTCATGCTTAAACCATTGTAAAAAGTATTAATTTGATGTACTTTGGTAAAACCATGTTGTGGGCATTTTCTTAAAAGATCTTTGAAACGATCCCAAGATTCACTTAACGACTCATCGTACTTTTGTTCAAAATTTATGATTTCATTCCGCAAAGCGGTAGTACGAGAGGGTGGGAAAAAGTAATTGATAAACTTTGTTTCCAAATCCGTCCACGAGAGAATACTCTGTGGCGGTTCTTTAGCAAGCCAATGCCGGGCTTGTCCCTCTAAAGAAAAGGGAAAAAGTTGTAACCTGATAACCTCTTGTGGAACACCATTGAACTTGACCGTGTTGGTGAGTTGCAAGAATCTCTTGATGTGGTCGTGTGGATCGTCAATGGTACGTCCCAAGAATGGTTGAGCGGAGACCATCTGGATGAAGCCTGATTTTAGCTCAAAGTTGTTGGCGGCAATTGGAGGTATGACAATTGGATCAGTGTTGCCATCGACATGAGCTTGCAGCAATTCAATCATCGGGCGATTATCCGGTTGAGGCTCATTGTTGTTGTTATTCATGTTGTTGAAAGGTGGGTTGTTGTTGTTATTATTATTTGGAGGTGGTATATTATTGTTGTTTTGTACACCGGCCATGTCTAAGTTATTGAGAGGCTCGGGCTCTTGATAAGACTTGGATCGAGTGCGCATACACCTGCAAAAGAACTAACAAGAGACAAACAAAGCAAAAATATTTTTGGTTTTTTATGTTTTTTACTTTTTAGGATTTTTGAAAATTTTATATATATTTTTTTATTATTTTTGAAAAGTTTTATGAAAAAGTAACTTTCACGGGGAACGGATCCCAAAATCCAAGTTCTCACAAAAAACTTTTGATCTTAACGAGAAGAGCCGGCAGCGGCGCCATTTGATACAAGGGATTTTGTATGGGTTCAATTAATCTCTCAGTCCTCTCGAATTGATCTCGGCTCTAAGTGGAATGATTGTTCTTGGTTAATGAAAAGGTGTTGGTTTGTTTATCTATTTTAAACTAATGACAAGAAATTAAGTGTCGAAGAGTAAAGTTAAAGACTTAAATGATTAAAGTGAAAAGACGATTTTAAAATTAGATGTTTGAAAACTTTAAAGATTATATTAGAAAAATAAATGGACATTCAATAAAAACTAACACTTGGAAAAACTTTGTGAAAAATAAGAATTTAATTGGAAACTACTAAAAGAAAGTAAGAACGGAGAATAGCGAAACAACCCAATCGGAATAACCAAAAAATGGGTGCAATCGGAATGTATTCCGATCGAATGATCGGAATATGAGAGGAGATTGGTGATCGGAATACGCAAAAAGGTGGGGCAATCGGAATGTACTAAATTTGCACAATCGGAATCCTCGAGACTACTCAAATCGGAATACTTGCGAAACTCACCAATCGGAATAATCAAAAGATAAAGACAATCGGAATATGGTAGAGAGGGACCAATCGGAATATGGAAGAAGGCAGCAATCGGAAAATCTAAACCCTTTTCCGATCGGTAGATCGGAAAGAGGGGGTGTGCTTGGTCGGAAAACACCAATCGGAAAGGGGTTTATGACCCTTTCCGAAATCCCTTTTGATCCGAATTTTAAGCAAAGTAAATAAGCTATGAATAAGCTAATCACTAAGCTAGCTCGAATCCAAACTTAATCTGATCAATTAAGCACTAAAAACAAATTTTCTAAACTCAAAATAAACAACTTTTAAATCAAATCAATAAAAAGATGAACTTTTTATAAAACTTTTAAAAAGTAAATAAGATAAATCAACAAATAATCCAATAAGAACAAGGATCTCAAAGCTTATTTATGTATAAACTTAAGGAAACATAAAAAGTAATCAACTTTTTAAGCACAAATCATTGATGAACAACACGGATCATACGAGATTTGTACCAAAATCAATAAAAGTAAAAGAAAGGAAGGATGAGATTAAAGATTAAAAGATAAAAACATGAACTTGATTAATGAAAAAGTAATACAAAGTTTTGATCTTAAATGGAAAAAGATGAAATCTAGTGAGAGAAAGTTTAGAACTTTCTCTCTCTAAAACTAGAAACTACCTAAAAGACTAAGTGTAAACTAAGTGTGTACTTTTGTGAAGTAAGACCCTATATATATAGGCAAGTCTTGTGGTGGTGGGCTTGTGCTTGGGCTTTGGTTTGGGCTCCTTTTTCTTCTTTCTTCTTTAGTCTTCACGCTTCTTTAAATAAACGTTTCCGACTTGGATTTGAGAAGTGTCGGTGAATAATTCCAACTCGTCTTATAATCTTTTGTTAAATAGACTCGAGTTCTTCGACATATTTGAATCTTCCATCTTTGGCTCTATTCTTCGATAAATCTTCAAATAGACAAAATGACTTCAAATCTTTTGCGTCTCTTGGATAATAGACTTCGTCTTGAGTCTTTTTCCTTGATAAAACCCGTGCAATCCCATGTTTTCTTCAATATTCATCCGGTTGACTCTGAAAACACAATAAACACAAAAACCACGCATAATTCCAAACAAATGATATTAAATACGTGTTTTGGTCTTGTTTTAGCCAGAATTAAGTGGTAAAAGGATGGGTGTTTTCACACCTATCAAGAATATCCAATGATTTTTCACTTTTCCACAAACACTTCACAAATCCTTTTGAAAACTTTTCCAAAACGAATTCATAAACAGATAACAAATGGAACTCAGACTTGCTATGCTTAATACCAACTTTAACAATTAAAAAGGAATTATATTTTTTTAAAAAAACCAACTTTTATTTGACTAAAAAGGAATTACAAAAGAGTAATAGCAAACCTGGAACAAGGGGTTCTCCACATACTGGGCCTCTTTTTATAGGCAAATGCTTACAACCACTTTTCATAAACCCTAACGTCCTAAAATTCCTAAACTAGCCTTGTAGAATCTTCTAGGCTTGTTGCCAGCTAGCTTGGATGAACCAGGATCGTTCATTGAGTGCTCAGTGACCAAGAAATAGCTCTAGTCCACTGATTTTGCCATGTCATAATTCTCTGCCATGTGTCGTCTTGTGAGAGGTACTTGTGGGGTCTTTCTGGTAGTGGAAGTTAGGGTTTTTGTTGTGGGATGTGATTGAGGTGAGGTGAATCACACGTGAGATGAGCCAATTTCCTTTTCCCCTTTGTTTTCTTCATTTTTAAACCTGGGTAAAAGGGTGTTCTTGGGTGGTAAAAATCTCTACAGTTAATGTTACCCGCTTAATTAGGAGTTTGAACTTTGGACTTGATAGCTTTGGTCCTTGGTTTTTGGAAAAAAGTGTTTAACAAGTTATTTCAGCTATGAAAACGTATTCCTTTGTTAAATAAGTTTCAAACTTCACACATTGGCCACCAAACTTTATGATAAGGGTTTCAAGGGTTGTTTTTGCCATTTTTGAATATTTGAAGGACTGATCTTGGACATTCTTTATCTTTAAAGGTCTTCATTGTATTTTTGACTTCATGAGGGACCATTATTGACAATTTAGAATTGATGAGGGACTAAACTTGCCAATTCTTCAAAGTTGAAGGACCATTTTGTAATTTTGACAAACTTAAGGGACCAAACTTGTAATTATGAATATACAAGGGTTTTAAGTGTCATTTCTTCATAAATTGAGGATCAATCTTGTACATCTTCAAGTCTTCAAGGGTTTATCTTGGATAAATCATGAACTAGGGCTCGGTTCTTTGTACGGCTTCGTTTCTCATGTCCGTTTTTCCTTGTTTCTTGTGATCTTTTGTCTTTTTCACGGTATCCATACCTAAAACACACAAGTAAACAAATACAAGCATATATATATGGTATATTAATGACATTTTATGCATTTAAAGCCCAAAAAGAACGATGAGATCATGTATAAATGCCATCTCATCATGGTTCTTAATGATCAGAAGCATGAATTTATAGCCTACACACGAGATTCACCAAATTTAATGGATGCTACATGTGAATTGGTCAATCCAAATGACATAACATGAAACTCATAATGTTCATTACAAGTTCTGGATGTAGTGATTGGAATAGATAATCTTCTTTGCGGACGCAAAGTTGATGATAACCATGCCGTGGATCAAATCTTTAGAGCATACGCTAGAACTTTGTAAATGATCGAACAAATCTTTCATCTTGGGTAATGGATATCGATTTTGATCGTCAATTTACTTAGTTCACGGTAATCAATAAATATAAGGAATGATAACACTATAACTCTTCATAATGACGAGCTCAGTAGAATAAAAGCTTTCTCCGATAACTCTCTTAGTTGCACGGTAATTCCTTTAATTCAGATGGTGTTGACGTACAGTGCACACGCCATAGGTGCATCACCGGGAATATAATCAATACCAAATTCAACTCGCCTTAATGGCAAAAGTCTAGGTAATTCACCAGCAAATACCTCCTAAAGTTTCAGATAAAGGAAACATCTTTTAATAAATTTACTTTAAGTTCTTTCTAAATTACAAGATCTATGACTAGTTCATACCCATTCACGGTATAATTTCAAGTCTAAATGCAGGATATGGTCATCCATCAAGAATTATTTAGATCACTTTTGATAATCAACATATTATCTTTTAGGGGAATTCTACTCGAGTTCCCATCAATTAAGACAATGACATCATGTCATAATCAACCAATCCATTCTAATGGCACTACCAACTTTCCAGTTTTATTACCGTTGATAAGATGTGATCTTCTCAAAAGACTAATAATAACTCGTAATCCTTCAAAAATTCAAGGATATCTAGAGACATAACTAACATTAAAAGAATGAGGTCAACGCATAATCTACGCGAGAGAATTTCAAATCAGATACAGACGAAAACATTAACGAATATGAATATATCCCATGTTTTCATGATTGAGTACGCATTCGAAAGCTCCTCAGATTGTTACCCAGGTCATTCAAATGAAATCTAATCAAAAGAAATGATAGGAACGTTGATACACCAAGTCGGGTATTAATACTCGATAATTAGTAAAGTTTCCAAAGAATCTTTCCATGAAAGAACTGGACAAGAAGGGGAGGTCAATTGCCAAATAAGACAATTTCCACAGATGAGTAAATCCAATCCAGAAAATAAATGGTCCGGGCACATATGTAGGTGTTCCTAACAATATGTCCCTATTTTGCACTTCTTGCAGATCTCATAAAAATTCAATCTTTCATAATTTCAAGGAAAATGTAATGTTTATTAACAATTTCATGGTGACTACTAATCAGCCTTGCATAGTCCCTTCCAAATTATACGTAGGCGTGCAACTATATACAATTTTAGGATTAACGATGCAATACTCAGTTCGTCAAAACTTTGTCATCATGTTTAAAATATATATATTCATGCTTAATCATGAAATAAAAATCAAATGATTTTACCGAAATGTTCATCACTACGAAAGCACTTCATTTACAAGATGTTTAATAAAAACTCTTATTTCGAGAGTAATTTCTCATAAAAACAATGAGTGATATGTAAAAGAGTGATAAAAGTTGTTCACCAAGAACTAACTACAATATGATGGGAAATGAGCTTAGCCAATTAATCATGAGGTTCATGACCTCGATGTCGCTCAAAAAGAATAATCCATAACGTAACTCAAATCGAGATGAGTACTTGTTCAATGGTTGCATCACTAATGCGAGCATTAGGAAGAAGCAAGAAAAGATAGATAACATCAATACATGTAAAATTTAGCAATCAAAGGTAGTCTTTTCATTAATCACAAACAAGTCAAAATTATACTGCAACACATTACGTGTCACTATGTCATACAATTCCAAGAACTCATCCTACCAACTGATGTCTCAGTTAAGTTAGGGATTTTTAAAGATACTGCAGTGAATACTAATCTACAAGAGTCATTAGGTGTTCCCCCTGTCCCGGAAGATCTATCGGTCCCAATTCAGAAGAAGATTTCTTCAATTTATTTCTTGGACACTGGGCATCCTCTTCATTGGACAGTGGTCTAGGAACAATCCTTAACACGAACCAACAATCATTATAAACCTTATAATTCAATCACAGGAATTAACGACTTCCTTTTAACAATCTCATATTCCATACGGGTTAAATTTTACTTTATTTAAGTTTCAACCAAATCATACGCAATGCGATATCCTACCTCATTCTCCAATACTTTCAACCTTATTCTTAGACCTTGAAAGGGCAATAAAAGCTCGATATGATCAACACTTAATTTCCAATCCTATAGCTCCTTCATCAATAGTTATCAAATGAGTCACTAGTATGAAATGACTCACACATTCAATTAGACCTCTCGGAAAGGTACAAGTGGCATTAGGCCTTTGGGTAATGGCTCCAATAACAGCCTCGAGTGCAACATTCACCCTTTCGATTTCAAATTTAAGAATTGGGTGACACCGAATCAGATGACACCTTTCTAGGTGGTAAGGTTTTGTCAAACTCCACTCTATAAGGAAAGATCGTCATGACATCGATATCAGATTTATTTTCGCGAATTCTTCTTCAACATCACAATCAACTAATATCAACATTTCTACGAATATCAACCATTTTATTGGGATCATAAATATCCACAACTTGGTTTAGATCTAGAATAGCTAGAATTCCTACGGGAATAGCTTCGATTGATTTGCTAGGGGAGTTAGGGTTTCTTGTGACAATCTACGTCGTATAAATATCTCGTATAAATATTAAAATAATCATCAAACAATCATGTACTCAAATTACAACATATATATATTCCAAGTTATATATATATATATATACTAGTGGCAAAACCCGTCCGATGGACGGGTATGACTTCTATTTGTCGTTTTACGTTTTTTTATATAATAAATATTTGTTTGTAATGTGAGATTAATATGTCTGACTTATGATTGTTTTTTATTTTATTATTTGGTAAATATTTGTTTTTAATTAGTCTCCAATTGAGAAAACAATACAAAGAATGGTCCGTTTAATGTTTTGTATGAATGAGTATGGATTTCATGTCGTTGTAACTTTCAAAAGTATATTTAAAGCTTGTATAGTGGGCTTAGCATACTTCGTATGTGAATTTACAATATAGTGACGTTCTTTAGAGTCTGCTTTTGAGCAACAACCGGTAAAAAGAAGTCGAATTCTAAAG